>LZPO01117041.1:301689-320015 GCA_001675575.1 Neotoma lepida
ACTCACTGTATGACTGAGGATGACTTTGAAGTCCTGATCCTATCGCCTCCACCTCTCAAGTGTTGGGATTACAGGTGTGAACCACCATTCCTGGTTGAAGTATCATTATTATTTTAAAAATCTGTAAATTCCTTTAAAGATGTGTGTATTATTCAAGTGAATTTTGCTTCAGATTCCATAATATACTTACTTCACTTAAAGAAGAATCTAAATTNATATCAATATGATATACCATGTATGCCCTGCTTACACTGTTTGAGAGCTCCTGTGGTATATGGCACAAATTCAAATGTCTGTTCAACAGCTGTTGTCTCACNGAGCTTCAGTATTAAACTNTGGACTCTTTGGACTCAGGGCCATCATAGAGACTGTGACCACTGGGATCTTGCTTTTTTCAATGTTCTCCACTGAGTCTTTTGTTTCTTATTTGTGGGGAATCTGGCAGATTAGGTTCTAAGAAGACTGATTGTGTGTAAGAGTTGTAGGGCACAGAATTCTCATTAAATTCCTCCCACATTAAATATTTTATATGGCTTCCCTCTGAATACGCTACTTTCTTCAGTTTATAGAAGTCAAATGATTTTTATAGTAAAAGCTAAAGAATCTCAAATAGCTGTAATTGACTTATAAACTTCAATTGATATTATATGAATTTTCATAAATGCTAATTAGTAATTTATTTTGTAGGGTTTTATTCCTTATATACATTAGCTAATGAATACCTGTGGCTGCTTGTGGAGGATGAGCCTGAGAAATAATAGGACATTTTGGCCTACAATGTAACTGGCCTGTGTGGGCACAAACATTAATTTTATAGTAGTAATTTAGTAGTAATTTATCATTCTGTTTTAAAGACAGTGTTAAAAATAGCCGAATTTGTATAAAGATCAGAAAAGGTGTATCCTTTTTGCAAGAGTGGATAGGCATTTACTTCATGGCTTTGCTAGTTCAGACTATCACTTGAGCTATGCCACTAGCAGAAAATGTATGCTTATACACATCTAGATGTGTATAAGAGACAGCTCATTAGCCTAGGCTGGTGAGGCTTGAATTGATGATTATCCTGCATGCTTGCATTATAGGTATGTACCATAACCACACACACACGCACACACACACACACACACACACATGCATAAATATCCATGTTACACAGCACAAATTACAAGTCATTAACTTGTTTTGTTTTCAAGATAAGGTTTCCCTGTGTAACCCTGGCTGTCCTGGAACTCGCCCTGTAGACCAGACTGGCCTAGAACTCAGAGATCCGACTGCCTCTGCCTCTGGAGTGCTGAAATTAAAGGCATGAGCCACCACTACCCAGTTCTCTTTCCTTTTTTTCTTTCTTTCTTTCTTCTTTTAAAAAAACAAAACAGATTTTCATATAGCCCTCAGGGTGGCCTCAAACTCTCTACGTAGCTGAGTCTGGCCTTAAGTGCTGTCCCTCCCNTGTGTGGAGTTACAGATATTTGCTCTGTGCCCGTCTGTGTATTCGATTCAATTTCCTTTTCCTCCCTGATATCTTNGTTACAACACAGATTGGTTTGTTAGTATTTCAGTTATTTTTCAGTTCCCACCCCACCCTGGTTAGTTACAGCTTTCATTAAAATTATTTTTCTTGGACATGTGAACATTATTGTAGCTCTAAGAGTCAGAGTTAGTTTTAGAAATTGTAACTAAATAAGTGTCAGTACTTCTTCATCCTGCTAACTCCCCAGTTCCCATTCTTTCCCTCTTCTACTCCATTCTGCCATTTTCTCACCTGTCCCTGTGGGTAAACTATCTTCTTTGTTTCAGAGTTCTGCTTCTTGTGTGTTCCTGTATTCCCCTTCATTCTTAGATAAAGGTAGCAAACCATAGCTTGTCAGACTTTGGTTTTTTCAATGAGCAGTTACATAGTTTCAGACATGTCTAACCTAGTGCCTATGGGCCAAATGCTGCCAAGGATAGCTATAAATGTGGCCAACACAAGACTGTAAACTTGGAACATCCTGAGTTTTTCCTTTTTAAACTCAGCTACGGGTTCTTGAGCATTACCCTTGTGACTAGGAACGTATCACAATGTCAGAAGTTGGACTGCCTGGTCTAAATGTAGTGTATTTATTTACCTTTTATGTGCAGTCACAGGTGGTTTCCAATGTTTTATAGTTGCAGTGAATGCTGCAGTGTGTGTGTTTTTCTATCAGTGGTTGTCAGTCTGTCCAAGAAGAGGGGATATCTGCATTTGCCTAGTTGGTCTTTCATCTTTTTCTCGTATAGGTTTTATATATGTGTAGGTGAAAGTTTTGTCTGGGTCCCACCAGGCTCCACACGGTCCAGCCCACCCAGCGATCCTGCAGCCACTTATAAATTAATAACTCAAAAGCTTATATTAATTACAACTGCTTGGCCATTAGCTCAGGCATATTACTGACTAGCTCTTATACTTAAATTCAGCCCATTTCTATTAATCTATGTTTTGCCACGTATTCTGTGGCTTTACTGGTCTATAGGCATGTTGTTCCTTCCGCGGCGGCGGCTGGCGTCTCCTGACTCAGCCTTCCTCTTCCCAGAANTTTCCTTGTTTGTTTATCCCGCCTGGCTACTGGCCAATCAGCATTTTATTTATCAATCAATCAGAGCAACACATATTCACAGCCTACAGAACAATATCTCCATCATACATGGCTTATTTTATTTTATTTTTTACTATTTAGTCTTGTTATTACAGATGGAATTTTTTTTTCTGTCATTTGGTCCACTGACTATTGTTGTGTATGCAGGCTGTTGACTTGAATATTTCCTATCCTGCTACTTCAATGAATTCTTTTCTTTTTGAATTAGTTTTATCATTAATTCTTTGTTGTCTCCCTACCAGGCATGTGCTGCCTGTTGTTTGCAAATAAAGTTCTTTACTATGACTCTGATTTCTCTTAACTGGTGGATTGGTCAATACTTCTAGTACAATGTTGGATAATAGTAAATATAGTGGAAATTTTTGCCTTATTCCCAATCTTATTGCAAATACATGTTTTTTCTTTATTAAATAAGATAGATATTAAATAAGATTTAGAACACACACATATGCTGAGAGACAATCAGTTGTATGTCTATTTCTTTGAGTACTTAATTTTGAATGGATGTTTCAGTTTGTCAGCTATACTCCATATCAGTGTATATAGAAAAAACTGTATGTTTACCCTGTTAAATTTATGAGGACATTATATCTTAGTAGATTTTTCTACTTGAGCCAATCCTGTGATCTTGGGCTAAATCCCACTCAGTCATTTTGTATTTTTGTCTTAATATGGTATTAGATTCTGTTTGTAGACAGTAAAAATGTTCTTTCCGGTGTATTGTGAGAGTAGAAACTCATTTCTTGCACTATAGTGCCTAGCATGATGTCTTGCAATTCTCTGTTTGTCTCCCTGATTAGATTGAGAGTACTTTCAGAATCTTTCCTTTGTGCTTAACTGAGCTCTTTTATGTAGTGACATTCTCCATGTATTACTGGATAAATTAGAAGCAGGAGTAGCTTCTAATTAAGCTTTTATCAGATGAAACCTGAAAATTGTGTCTCACTTAGACAGTGAGCAGTCACATCAGTTACCAGGATTAAAGGTTACTTCTCCAGTATCTGGTTTGCNGCTTTGCTTTGGGAGATGACAGATCACTAACATTTTGCTTTAGACATCTTTGATCAGTTTTTATCTGCCAGATCAAGTTGACAGTCTTTTAAAGTGTTTTATATATATGGGTTTATAAAATTGTTTTCTTCATTTTATGTAAGTGCCTTTTCTGATTTTTTAGAAGCATTTACCTGTGTAATCAATAGATAACTCATATAACTGCAGATAGTTTTGTAAAACAAATTCTGATCACAAATAAGTTAATTATGCTATGAAATATTTATAAGACTGTCAGTGGGATGATACCACACTCTTAACCAAATGTTTTAATATGTGCCTAACACATTTCACTTTTAGGTATGTCTGATTGCAGCAATGGTGCTACAGCTCTTGGTACAGCTCAGCCAGCCACAGAAGAAATCCACTCTAAAGTTGAGGTGATTGGGGGTGGTGTTTGTATTGCTTTGTAAGATCTGCCCATCTTAATAAGGTCTCAGACTGTGCAGATTGACTGAGTTGTCTAGAGGCATACCATTCAGTAATAAACTCTTACACATAGTGACAAGATAAAATGAGACCTTTCTTTGTAATAAGGAATAAGTTATACTTGCTTTTTGTGATCTGAAGCTTTAGAAGATAACTTTTAAAAAAATAAAATTGCTTTATTGAAATGAACTCATATAAATAAAAACATCACATAATTAGATTAATGTATCCACTCTAACAAACACTGCAAGGGGTTTGATTTAATATGTATAATATGAAATACAACAGTGTTCAAAATTTCTGTCAAAATACTCATATTCATTGCTCTAGATGACTCACATTTTGTCTTACTTACTCCCATGAGCCCTCACTCGGCAAGTGAGCATGTGAATCCAGGAAGAGAGCTTTTAAACTACTGAGTTCCATACATGAGAAGCAGTGAACCTGCAGTGATAATAGATAACTGGGTCTTATATGTGTTTTTTTTTTCTTTTTGGAGATTCTATAATTGATTCTGGTGAAACACCGTAAGGTCCACTATTGTAGCTCATTAGACTAGGGAGAAAGATTAGTTAGNAAGAAAAGGAAGGAAAGAAAAGAAAGAGGATTCATTAAATGGGTTAATTTATATAGCTCATTAAATTGGGGGAAAGATTAAAATTTTTTTTTAATTGAGTTCAAGTCAGTATAGCTGTTTTTGGCACAAAATAATATTAAGCACAAGCAGTACTTTCTGTTTTCCTACATAGCTCTTTAGAATAATTCAGTTCCATAATTAAAGCAGTTGTTATTTTTCCTATTGGTTTGGTTAAATAAAGTTAACTTTCAGACAGAGGAAAGACAGGTGACTTGCTAAGGCAAGAATACATCAGGGGGCCCAGTGANGCCAAATTCAGTGTTCCTGTACCAGTCTGCCTCTTGTAAAGACTCATTCATTCTTCAATTAGGCCTGGATAGCCTGAATTTGTGTAATAAATATTCTTTGTTTTTCCTCCTCTTTTTTTCAGTAGTGAGGATTAAATTCAGGGCCTGATGTATGCTAGGTAACTCTGCACTGTACCACTCAACTGTATTCTCAGACCTTTGTGTGACATGTTGTAATATAGGATTTTGACTTTTTGTTTGTTTGCTTGATTGGTTTTGTTTTGTTTTTCGAGAGGGTAGCCCTGGCTGTCCTGGAACTCCCTCTCTAGACCAAGCTGGCCTTGAACTCAGAGATCCACCTGCTTCTGCCTCCTGAGTGCTGGAATTAAAGGTGTGATCCACCTGNTTCTGCCTCCTGAGTGCTGGAATTAAAGGTGTGATAATTGACTCTTAATCTAAACATTGATGGTATCAATTCTATTTAGGAAATATGTATTATTTGTATAAGATTTAAGATATTCCTTCCTTCAAACCTTCCCTTCTTCCTCTTCCTCCTACTCTACTGCCCACCTCTTTCTTTCATTGGGTTTTGCCATGTATTCCAGGCTGTCCTTGAACTTGGGATCCTCAGCCTCCTGAGTTGCTAACATTATAGGTGTGTAGCACCAAGTCTGATTTCATGAAAGTTCTTTGTAGTTTAAGATAACTTGGCTGTTTATCATCTGACAGAGCAGTGCTATAGTTGTATGTAGTCCTGAGAGGGTAGAGAACTATGTGTACTATATTATGTCTACATTATGTACTATATTGTATCTATATTATGTACTATATTGTGTGTACTATATTATGTATATATTATATACTATGTATATATGTACCATATTTTGTGTACTCCTGCTCATGGTTTGATTTTTCTGTGATTATATCTCTGAATTTATACTATTGAGAGGTGATCAGGGGAAGTCAAGTATGTGCAAGCTATAGGGAAGGCTTGCAGCCCAGTCAGGGATGGGTTAATGACATGTAAGTGTTATTCTGTCTGCTGCTTGCCACTGTGAGTTTTCTGTACATGAATGGTGCTCTGAGAGATGGTGAAGGAGAAATTCCCTGCTCAGTAGACAGTAAAGTTTGGATAATAGTGATCTGAAGGAAACCACTGCCAGGTAATGGATTTTTCAGAGTAACATTAACTTCTTGTTAAGTATTCTTTATGTGTATTAGTCATACCCAAATAGTCAGCAGCCAGAGAGAAGACGATAATAATAATAATTTTAAAAAGTCTTAACTGTGTAAATATGAGCTGAATTTACACTCTGGCTTAAAAGCATTGTAAGAGTTTATAGTTAAAGTATGATTTGGAACTCTTTTGTACCTTTAAAAGTTCTTCATTTAGAATGAAATCCTGTCTTTTTCAATAGTATGGTTAGAATTGGAGCTTGTTATGCTTTGTGGAAGAGCCAGGCACAGCAATGGTCCAGTTGTACCATTCTCGGAAAGACTTTCAGATGCCAGGCATTGTACTAGGTTTATGTATATAATCTCCTTAGGTTTTCCTCTCAAATTTACACATGAAGACTTTGCAGGCTGGGCGGTGGTGGCACACGCCTTTAATCCCAGCGCTTGGGAGGCAGAGGCAGGTGGATCTCTGTGAGTTCGAGGCCAGCCTGGGCTACCAAGTGAGTTCCAGGAAAGGTGCCGCCAAAGCTACACAGAGAAACCCTGTCTTGAAAAAAAAAAAAAAAAAGACTTTGCATATTGGAAAGGTTAACAGAGTTATTAAAAACCATCACTACAATTTGAGCTCAAATGAAAGTGAAAAAGATGAGTAAATTTAAGAAACGAAATAGAAAAAAAGAAAAGATAGAAGCAAAAAACTGGGAAAACAAACATGATAAATTTTTAAATAACAACAAAGGAAACAAATCAGTTATGTTTTGTTGTTCTAGAATTATAGCCTTTTTTCTGTCTTCCTCTTAGTTTAGCAACTCTATATAACAACTTCCAATACTCAAGCAAATGTACAAATATTTGCATTCTTCTTTTGTGTAATTCTGAGGTCTAAACAGTAAATTGAGTGTAGACCTTTTGCTCAAGGTGTATGTTGATCAATCAATGAAATTTAGAAAGAAATTGCAAGATAGTAATAGTTCCTATAGAGTGACACAGATTAAAGGTTGTGGCAGTTTAGAGGAATATCATCAGGAATATTAGTGACAATGGCACTTGGATGTGCATAGAATTGAGCATGTGAGTGATGCCCTTCCTAAAGACAGGGAGAGGAAATTGGGAAATATGTATGTGGAGAGTGAATTTGATTTAACAAATCTAAAGTATAATTAGTGAAAAGAAAATAATTGGAAGGATTTTGAGTATCAAATTGAGTTGGCTTTTATTTTATAGGTATTGGACATGTTGGCTATGTTTATTATTATTGTTATGTAATTTAATTTGTTATCCGCCATGAAGCATGAAAAAAGGCTAAAAATTGAGAAAGTGTTCATTTACAACGGTTGGTCAGAGATAGCTTTCTGAGGATATAATGCATAAGTAGAAACTTAAATGAGATATAAGAGTCATACAGAAATCTTAGAGTAATAATCTTCCAGGCAGGGGAAACAGCAAAAACAAAAAAATAAGATTGGTGTGTTTGAGGAACAAGGGGGAGGTTTGGGGCTGTAAATGGGTGTGAAAGAGGGGAGGGATATGTTTCAGGAGGGAGCTACAGCTCAGACTAGTGCGAGTGGACCTGACGGTGATGGGCAGAAGATGAGGAGTTAGACGAGGAGTTAAAATGGTGCTGGGGTCGTGAGTAGTTGAAGATACATGATGTTCAGGGTTGGTAGCGATGGGTTCAAACACTGATTTGTAACAAATGCAAAAAAATTGGCAAAGTAGTAAATGAATTTCCACATACGTAAATTCAGTAATCACCTGGATTTAACACATCTATAATAATAGGGTCAAGAGTCCTCAGTCTATTGAAGCCATGGAATTATCAGAATGACTTAAAGGCAAGAAGAAATAAACTACATACATTTACACTCATATCTGTAATTTAACTTTGTCTTGATTATGGTCTGTTGTAGAAAAGTATAGAGTGCCCTCGCTGAGAGTGATGAATTTCCTCTGGTAAAGTCAGGTGAAATATCTCTTCTATGACTATCTCTTTGGAATTGTTTTTGGATTCATGTTTCTGAGGATCAGAAATGTTTCCGGATTTCAGTTTCACTTTCTTGGGTATATTTATAGATAGATAATGATATATCTTAGGGGTTGATCCCACATTTAACCACAGAATTCATTAGTATTTCACATAAACTTTGTAGGTAACCTGTTTTTTGACTGGAATCTGTCGCATGAAGTCAATGTGAAGCATCATGTTGGTGCTCAGAGGTTTTTTCAGTTTTTGGAAACACTAGTGTTGATAGAACTGTTCCCATATTAGTCTAATGGTCTTGAGTTGAGGGTGATTGTAATGTTTTAATGTGATGTTCGTGGTATGTAGTATTTCATACTTGATTCTCTACTACTGTTACCAGTTTCTTTGTTTTGTGATGCTGGGGATTGAACCCAGGACCTTGTGCATGCAAGGCAAATGTTCTACCACTGAGTTATATTCCCAGCCCTTACACTTGATGCACTCCATGCCTATATGACATGTTGGGATGTTTAATAATACTGTATTGATTACATTTTAATTTAGTGTGTGTGTGTGTGTGTGTGTGTGTGTGCGCGCGCGGGCACTCGCACACACGCTCCTGCCACAGCACATGTAAAGTCAGAGGACAACTAGTGGGAGTTGGTTCTCTCTTTCTACAATGTGGGACCCAAGGATCACACTCAGGCTTGGTGGCAAGTTCCTTTATCTGCTGAGCCATCTCACCAGCCCTAGTAATCTCCCTATAATGAGGGAAGTGAAAGTTACAGGAGTGAAGTGACATCTGTGAATTATGGACTGGGGCAGAGCTGGCCCGGAGGTTTAGCAGATCCTTATTAAGTTTCATTTAGCATGTTTGGAGCCATACTGAGTTGATGCTGTGTGGTATTTATATTTATTTATTTATTTATTTATTTATTTATTTATTTATTTATTTATTTATTTATTTTTTGGTTTTGGAGACAAGGTTTCTCTGTGTAGCTTTGGAGCCTGTACTGGAACTCACTNGGTAGCCCAGGCTGGCCTTGAACTCACAGAGATCCACCTGCCTTTACCTCCTGAGTGCTGGGATTGAAGGTGTGTGCCACCTCGCCCAGCCTTACATTCATCATTTTAATAAGTTGTATTTGTACTAACAGTGGAGGAAATTTCAGAAAGTATTTAAATTATGATCTTATTAGAATTGCTTTGTTTTTGTATGGGCAAACAAAAATCTGAATAATTTCATTTGACACAAAAGGCATTTGTACTTTTGGTATTGGAACAAAATATGGCCTGTCTTGAGATGTATAATTAGTTCACTCAGCACTACGACCCTCCCGTCTGAGCCAGAACTAGAACAGTTGGGCTGGAATATTCGTACTTTCTCTTTGCTCTCTGCCTATTTTAGTCACTTCTTTTTATCTAGAATTGACTGAAATTATGAATTTAATCCTACAGAACTGGTAGGAAATATAACTACTGGAAAGCACAAAAAATATGTACTGAATATAAGCAGTGACTTAAACATTGGNATATTTTTGAGTGCTTTCTATTGCATTTTCAGAGAACTTCATAAAAATATGGTAGATTCAAGAAACATTTGGGGAAACTTTAAACTTATTATTATACCTTTAATTTTGCTTGCTCAGTGGTAAACAGGGTTGAAATTAAACTGCTAATTAAATTGTTAAATAAACTACTGTTAAACAGTGATTAAGTGNCTAATATAATTGGCAAGGCTGTAGATCTTTTCTATAAAGATTCTAGGTTTTTATAAGCATTTTTTAGAAATTAAGTTTTCCTGTGCGTAACTAGTTTCTAATATATGNTTCTTTTGCCTTATTAAGATAATCTTTTGACCTTTGGATGAACTTTGTTAATGACACTTCTTGTTGCTATGACAATCTACCCATAAATGACCAGTTGTCAAATGGAAAGCCTTTTGTTACATCAAGGTCTGTTTTCAGGATTTGGAAATATAAATAAATCAGAAAATACTACATGAACATTTTAACCCTTGGTCTTGGCAGCTGTAGAAAGGATATAGACTAAACATTAAATTGATAATGAGAGTTACTCTGTATCCCTAGGGTGAAGAGGAAGTTAGCTGATATTTGCTGGCAAAATTGGCTAGTGTGAAGAGAGGGGAGATTAAGGTCTGAGAAACAGTTGGAGAAGTGAGCAGGGAATTAGCTAAGTTGTTTTCTGGAGCCATGGTATTTTTGTTGTGCCTGGAAAGCTTGCTGGAGAACTGCTTGGTTCCTGAAGGCATGGGGGTGTGTCCTTTCTAAGGCAGCTGCGATGGGCTGCCTCTATAAGAAAGAGTGAGCNGATGCTGACTTTGGCCTGCTCGTCTGAAGACTTTCCACACCAGGTTATCTACCCTATTTCTCACCCTTGGCATTGTTGATATGTTTGATTAGATAATTTTAATTCACCATTTAATTTCAGTCATCCTTGAAGACATAGTTAGTGTATTGTGAGGTTAAAGTTTCAAGCCAGAATGCCAGGTTTGAATCCAAGTTCATCAATTTCTAGCTGACCTCAGCACATTTCCTAAAAGCAGGATTAATGGTACCGAGGCCAGAGGGTAGTTCCAAGGTCATATGTCTTGATACATGAAGCAGAGAGAATTCAGACATTTATTGTGTGACTTCACATAGAGTGGCATCTGACATATGGTCAGTACTCATTGTTACAGGGCTTCATTTGCAGGAGGATGTGCATTGTTTAATTTCTTAACCTTTATAGGCCTTACTGTCCTCATCTGTGAAGTTGAGAACATTATCTTATAGGCAATTGTGAGTATTAAGCGAAATAATTCATGTAATGCTCATTGTTCAGTGTTGACCTTTAGTAAAGATCATTAAGTGACTGCTGTTGGTATTAGAATAAGGATCTATTAAGCTAGGAAACTGGCTTCTTCATTCTGATATCTGGAGAGTTGGTAAACCATTTCAGAGTTACTACAGAAACATTCATAAAGGTACTGTGTGGGGCAGCTACCCACCAACCCCACAGTTCTCCAGAGTTTTCTTGAGTGAGAGTAGCAGGAAATATTAGTTAGAAGGATTTAGAATGGAGAGATAAAGATAGAAAATACAGGATAGCCTCGAGAGGGCCTGGAACCTATTCCATCGGGCCTAGACTGTCTCTGCCTCAGGGTATTTATAGAAAAGCCAAGGGGTGGAGCAAAAGACCTTCCCCCCAGCACAGCCAAGTGCAGACCATCCCAGACACCTGCACTCAGGCCCGTGGTCCAATCAACCTCTCTATGCAGACCTGCTGGGTAAAGCCACTAGGAACCTGAAAATGGGCTCCCACAGTACTGGAGGACCATCTTCCATTCATCTGCTGTTGAGTCTAAAACCAGCTCCAACTCACTCAGAGATAGAGGCTTCCCAAAGCTTTCTTTTCATGAAGGCTTCAAGTATGGAGGCTTTCCTAACATTGAAAGGGACCTGCAGCTGGCCAGCCAAACAAATAAACAAATGAGAAATCCATGACCCTTGGCTGAAGGCTGACTTGGCAAACCAGTTATGCCTCCATTGCTATTTCAGAGATCTAAGATGGGTAGATTTCTTCCTCTGTGATTGAGTGCATCTGCCATTATTTAGAGATTTTCATGTTTGGATGCTCACTTGGAGGCATTACTTGGGGTTCTCAGACTCTGGATGAAACAGGGTATTTGTAAATGGCATTTAGGCTGCTGCAGCCATTTTTATAGTGGTAGAGAAGTGTTGTTATTTTCTTTTTATTGGTGAGACATTTTGTAAGATGACTGCAAGTCAGTCCTTATAGGTGGGCAAAGTGATCAGAGTGACACCACAGACCCTGCCAGATTGTTGCTGTGGGTGGATTTTAGACCTCCAAGAAAAATCATTCCTTTAACATTAAAAAATGGTGAAATAGGAGCCAGGCTTGGTGGTCCATCTCTTTAATCTCAGCACTCAGGAGGCAGAGGCAGGTGGATCTCAGAGTTTGAGGCCATACTGGTCTACAGAGCAAAATCCAGGACAGGGAGGGCTACAAAGAGAAACCCTGTCTNAAAAGGAAAAGAAAAGAAATGGTGAGATAGAAATTAGAGAGGTGGTCTTATGTGCTGTGTGCAGGTGTTCTCAGCAACAGGTTCTTGAACCAGGGAAGTTCTCACTACAACCTGAGGGCAAGTCCTGTGCCTGTGTGTGGAAGTCTTTCTCATCTTACTCTGCTACCGGAAATCGAGCTGAAACAACAGAGTCTGTATTGGAGAAAACTTTTAAAATGGCTCTTTTGGAGAGGAAACAGAAAAGGANCCATTCTGTAAACTCTTCTTTGTTGGATTACATTTTGAAACCACAGAAGAACATTTAAGAAGCTGCTACGATCAGTGGGGAAAGTTCACAGACTGGTTATGAGGCATCCTTCAAGCAAAGGATAAGATGATTTGATTTTGTAACTTTGTCATTCCTGGCCAAGGTTGAAGCTGCCTTGACTGCAAAGCCTCATTTAATAGATGGGAGAGTAGTTGAGTCAAACATTCCATATCAAGAGAGGAGTCTGGAAAACCTGGACCCCTTGTGACCGTGAAGTAGCTGTTTGATGGTGGGATTAAGGAAGGTCCTGAGGAACACCACTTTAGAGATTACTCTGAAGAATATGGAAAAATTGATACTATTGAAATAATTACTGATAGGCAGTCTGGAAGGAAGTGAGGCCTTGGCTTTGTTACATTTTATGATCATGATCCTGTGGATAAAATTGTATTGCAAACATATCGAACCATCAGTGGTCAAAATGCAGAAGTAAGAAAAACATTGTTACCCGGCGGTGGTGGTGCACACCTTTAATCCCAGCACTTGGGAGGCAGAGGCAGGCGGATCTCTGTGAGTTCGAGGCCAGCCTGGGCTACCAAGTGAGTTCCAGGAAAGGCGCCAAAGCTACACAGAGAAACCCTGTCTTGAAAAAAAAAAAGAAAAGAAAAGAAAGAAAAACATTGTCTAGATAAGAAATGCAGGAAGTCTCAAGTTCTAGGAGTGGAAGTGGAGGTTTGGGGAGTCTTATGGTGGCTGTGGAAATTTAGGATCAGGACCAGGAAGCAATTTGTGTGTGTTTGTGGGGGTGCAGAGTATGATGGATATGTAGATTTGGGGATGGCTATANTGGGTATGGAGGTATACCTGNCGGTACAAGTTTTGGAGGTAGGCCTAATTATGGAGGAGGAAGAGGAGGATGTGGTAGTGGAGGACCTGGATTTGGCAACCAGGGTAGGAGCTATGGAGGTGGTTACAACAACTATAGAGGAGGAAATTACAGAAGTGAAATTATAGTGATTTTAGATATTATAACCTGCAATCTGCTAACTATGGTCCAATGAAGAGTGGAAACCTTGGAGTTATCAGGAACATGGAGTGAATACCTGGTAGAGGAAACTATGGTCCTGGAGGCAGTGGAGAGAGTGAAGAGGTATGGTGGGAGGAGCCAATGTGGAGCTTCTTCCTATTTGCTATGGTCTTCACTGTATAAATTGGAGAGGATGAAAGCCCAGGGAACAGAACAGCTCTAGGTTATTGAAATAACAATGCTTGCTGGGCGATGGTGGTGCACGCCTTTAATCCCAGCACTTGGGAGGCACAGACAGGTGGATCTCTGAATTTGAGGCCAGACTGGTCTACAGAGTGAGTTTCAGAACAGCCTGGGCTACACAGAGAAACTCTGTCTCAAAAAAACAAAAAAACAACAGCAAACAAACAAACAAAAAACCCATAACCAATGCTAAGGAAATCATTATCACAGTCATACCTTATAAAATATTGAGAAGAGGGCTGGTTAAGAGCACTGGCTGTTCTTGCAGAGGTCCTGAGTTCAATTCCCAGCAACCACATGATGGCTCCCAACCATCTATAATGTGATCTGGTGCCNTCTTCTGGCATGCAGGCAGAACACTGTTTACATAATAAACTAATCTTTAAAAACATATTGAGAAGAGTGATCAGCTTTTTATTTGTCTCCAAACAAGTAAACAGGTTTTTAAAGGGTTGTCCCCTGAGCTCCAGCTGGATAAAGCATGTGCCTTATACTCATTTCCTCACCAGGATTGATTCAGCACTAGCAGAAGCTGGACTGCACTGGCCTACAAATTTGATTATCATTTTTTTAAGAATCTGTAGACCAGCTATTATTTTAAAACTTTTAACTGTATGAACTTAAGATTAGGGTCTGGAGAGATGTCTCAGTGATTAACATTTGCTGCTCTTCCAGAGGAACATAGTCTAGTTCTCAGCACCCACATTAGAGGACCCAAAACTACCAGGGGATCTGTTCCCTTAGACCTCCATGGGCACCCACATATGTATGGCAGAATTGCACACAGAACTACACATAAAGTAAAAATAATTCTTTAAACTTACAACTAAATAAACATGGTATTAAAGCAAAGGTAATACAAAACTTACTAATACCTAAATATTTTCCTTTTATATATGCTCGAGTTATTTGTGTTATGATATTTCAATATTATATTTCAATAGTACTATGTTATGATATTGTACGGAATATCTCCTCTTGCTCTGAATTCAGTGAGATCTTATCAGAATTGAGAAACTGGCCTCAGTGTGGACACCACAAAAATTAACAGTAACAATCCAACAAGATTGGGTTTATTTTAGCTTGTTTTTCAAGGAGATGTGGTTCATCGTGGTGGAAGGAGTGAGAGGCAACATTGTGTCCATAGTAAGGAAGGAGAGAGATACATGTTAGTGCTTGGCTCATTTTCTCCTTTTTCCTCAGTGCAGGACCTCAGCCCCTGCAGTAATGGTCTATCTCCCGTGTCAGTTTACCTCACCTAGGTAAACCCTTACATTCATGCCCAGAGGCTTGACGCCTAGGGGACCGTCACTATTTACTATCATAGAAGGCAAGTTCTCTGCCACAGAGTGGCAGCCCAGCCTAGGGGTTCATTTTTGTTTTGTTTTGTCTTGTTTGTTTTTGAGACAGAGTTTTTCTGTGTGTAGTCCTGGCTTCCCTGGAACTCACTCTGTAGACCAGGCTGGCCTCAAACTCAGGGAGCTCCACCTGCCCCCACCTCTCAAGTGCTGGGATTAAAGGCCTACCACCACCCCAGGGATTCATTTTTTGATTGGCTTTTTTTTTTTCTTTTTCCTGTCACTAAGATTTTCAGTCGTTGAAAATGCTTCATTTTGGTCAAGTGTCCTGGCATATGCCTATTATCCCAATATTTGGAAGGTGGAGGCAAGATAATTAGAAGTCATCAATTAAACACAGCCTGGGTTATGTGAGATCTTGTCTTAAAGAAACAAAAAGCAGGAAAGAAAGGAAAAAAAAAAACCTTCATTTTATTTAATTGAAAATAATAGCTTCTAGATTTTCATTAAATTCAGCATCTCAGACTAGATTGGATTTTCCTTGGGAATATATTCCATTTTCTTGGTTTNTTTTATGTTTTGGCTTGTATTCTGGACATCGGGAGCTGTAGTGATTTGAATAAGAATGGCCCTCATAGGCTCATGTATTTGAAAGCCTGATTACCAGGGAGTGGTACTGTTTGAAAGGATTAGAAAGATTAGGAGGTGTGGCCTTTGTTGGAGGAAGTGTGTCACTGAGGGTGGGCTTTGAGGTTTCAAAAGCCCATGCCAGGCCTAGTGTTTCTCTCTCTGCCTGTGGATCAGGATCTCAGCTACTTTTCCAGCACCATACCTGCATACGTTCCATTGTGCTCCCTGCCATGATAACAGACTAACCCTCTGAGACTGTAAGCAAGCCCCCAATTAAATGCTTTCTTTCTTAAGAGTTGCCATGGTCATGGTGTCTTTCACAGCAGTAGGACAGTGCCTAAGAAAGGAGCATCCAGGAAAGGATAGATCTAGTAAGTAAGGGAATCCAAATTCTATCTACATCTTCAACCCTTGAATTTTGTTGGGATGAACAGACCCAAATAAGTTCAACCAAAGAGAAAAGAACTAAATAGAAGAAACAGTTTATAATGAAAGCCTAGTTGAGAAAATTTTCCACGAAAACAAATAATATCAAAAGAGAAACTAACAGACTAAACTCTCCCTGGAATTTGGATTCTCTTACTTAATTAATAGATCTATCCTTTCCTGGATGCTCTTTCTCCTTCTCTTTTCCTTCAATTGCTACTAGCTTAAAAAGGTCAGCTTTCTGTACATGTTCCTAGCTAAAAGTCAAGGAGATTGTCCAAATTTATATTGGAGATTCTGTGTGTGTGTGTGTGTATGTGTGTGTGTATACAAATATATGCGTAGAGATGAAGAGAAGACAGGCGGATGGACTTTTCTATTCTCTTCTGTGTAAAACATCATTTACTGGCCAAGTGATTCCCACACTGTTTCTGGTAGCTGTGGTAATGAGTGGATCCCAGGCCTGAGGCCCTACTGTGCCATAATCATACCTGTCAGGTTTGCAGATGCATACTTCAAAGTACAGTCTGAGCATGAGGGTCATTGCCCCTTTAGTAGTTCTGCTCATGCCAGTTTGGAGAAAGAAAGCTGTGCTGCCACAAGTTGGAAGACAGAAGGACGTTTAGACCTTTGGGTGGCATCTATGAATGTTGGGTCACCATGAAGGCCATTTGATCATCAAAGAACACAAGAATCCTTTTCCTGCTTTGTAAGGGGGCCAGACAACCTTAGAGTCTTATGCTGGGTCATTCCACATTATGTCTTTGGATTGGTTATTGCTCGAGGATATCTGTGCTCTTAATAGGCATTGGCCAGCTGTAGGTGATGGAAGCTGCTGTACATTTATGGGGAAGTAGGAGAGCAGATAATTGGGAGAAACCATTCTCCTTGGTGAGAGAGGAGAGAAATGATGAGCTGGTTGTAGGTGGAAAGAGGCAGTTAGCCTTGTAAGACTGTTTTCATGGAGTCTCCCATTCAAGTTGGGTCAGGCTCCATCCACCTGGACAACTGAGAATAGGAAATGGAGCTCTTTTAGGTTGGTGACACTGACCCTTGCAGTGAGAACCCAGTAGTTTTTTTAAATCTCTTAAAAAAAGAAAACAGAGGATGCTCAGTGAATTTTTTTTCAGTGTTATCAAACCTAGAGTCTTGCTAATGCATTTCTTAATTGCATTTTTTGATTCAAGTCTGTAGATTAAACATACATACATACAGTTTGGACAGTAGCTAGATTCAGGAGTCAGCATTAAAACGCATGTATATTGGGAGTTACTGATTCTGTCTCTGATAAATACTTATTCCAGTGCCATTATTTTAGTGTCTACCGTTAAAATTTAAGGCAGATGTAACACTTTTAAAGACATCAGTGACTAAAAATGGAGAAGGAAAGAAGGTCACTGGTTCTCTATGGCAAGTTGAATAAACTGTTTACTTTGAAGGTTTTAAAATTTAGAGTTGGAGAAAGTAATTTGAAGATTCTTCATATGAAATTCTCATATTAATTTGTCAGAAAAACTAAAATCATTACTGAAGCACAAGTGTTTCAACAGAAATAATTGATGTTCTGTTACAGTTTAACCTGAAAAAGTATACTTCATATGGTTATAAAATTAAGGAGTATGTTTTCCGCTGTTACTTTGCTTTTAGAACTATAAAGCTGGAGGATAAAACTTTAGTTCTTCTGCTGCACATATTTAAAACTTTTTGTTATATTAAAAAAACTTTTTGAGGCCGAATGTGGTGGTGCACACCTGTAATCCCAGTACAGAGGCAGAGGCAGGCAGATCTCTGTGACTTTGAGGCCAGCCTAGTCCACAAAGCGAGTTTCAGGACAGCCCGGGCTGTTATACAGAGAAACCCTGTCTCGAAAACCAAAAGAAAGAAACAAACAAAGAAACTTTTCCTGTAGACAGAAGCTTGCTTTGAAGCCCATTAAGAGGACAGGTAGACCTTCTGTGTATAAGTGACACACCAAGCATAGCTTTCTGTAGTAGTCTTCCATTATGAGTGTGTCATAATTCTAAGAGGCAAGGATGATGCCCCCTGGTACTTGTCATGTGTTTTAAAGAACTTTTCTTTAAATCAAGAAATTTAGATTGAATGCAATAAAAGCAGCCAGGTGTATTTTTTTACTGTATTGTCATCATGTTGAATATTTATACACACATATATAAAACATGCAAAACATATATATATAATATATCAAGTTCTAAAAATATTAGACTGGTAGGTAGTAAGTGTATGTGAATACAGTCTTAAAAATGTGCCTTTTATAGTTTGGTATTAGTATGGCTTTTTCTCTTCTCTTTA
>LZPO01117041.1:320120-334348 GCA_001675575.1 Neotoma lepida
ATCATAGGGTAAGAGCACTTTACTTTCTGTTAATGCAGAGAATCATGACAAGTTTTTGCCAATCATCTGAAGTTGTTATAAGGAATACTGGGTAGGCTCTGACATTGATTTGCCAAGGCTTCAGGGCCATAAGTTTTGCTATTTAGCTCAGTAATAGGCAACAAAATTATTAACTAAACTTTTATGTTATTAACCAGAATGACAGTATATCTTACAATTTTGGCATATAATTTTATATAGCTTTTTTACTTTTCATAAGAAAAAATACTAGAGTAGTATTTTATCCTTTTAAATATTATTTATAAATATTGATATGTCCTTTTAAAATTTAACATCATCTAATGCTTTTTTAAAAAGTGTGTAATTCCTAAGTAGTTGTTCTTGATTTTGCTGTTGTTTTAGTTACTTTTTGGTTGCTGTGCTAAAATACCATAACCAAAAGTGGCTTATGGAAGAGGGCCTATTTTGGCTCTGGTTCCAGAAAGAGAATCCATAGTAGGTGGGAAGTCATGGCATAGAGGTAGGAGCAGGAAGCTGGCTGATCAGATTTCTGTCCACACACAGGAAGCATAAATTGAGGACAGGAAATGTAGTGAGGCTATGAAATCTCAAAGCCCNATCCCCAATGGCATACTTCCTCCATCGAGGCTCTGCCTCCCAAACAGTGCCAGTAGCTGGGGACCAAGTGCTCAAATACATGAACCTATGGGTGCATGTCTCATTCACACCAGGAGAGCACTTAGCATCCGGAAAGTGGCGTAATTGATTCAGAAAGAAACTGAAATCTGAGGTGCATTTTTTTGTGTGGGTGTGTGCTAGGATTGGACCTGGGATCTTGTGAAGCTTAGCATGCACTTTACCACTGAGCTACAGCCGTAGCGAGCCTAGTGCATTTAATTTTGCTCTGCCTCCAAATTTGGAATTCAGTTTAATGCATTTTAAAGGAATATGAGATTGGAAATAATCTGGCTTCAAATTTCAGCTGTGTCATTTCTAACAGTGTAACCTTGAGAGTGCTTCTGTTTCTATAATAAAAATATTTACTCTCTTTAGGATATTAATAGTAAGTGAGATGAGTAATGTCCTTATAAGGCCAGAAGTGAAAGTGATACTTGTTATTTTGGGGACTAAACATTCTTCTAATGATATTTGATAAAAGTGTACAACTTTAACTAAAAATTTGGTTTCTATGGTCTTGAAAGGGTGGTTTTGTTTTTTAGGCTTGTTGTTTGCTTTTTTAGACAGGGTCTCACTATGTATCTCTGGCTGGCCTGGAACTCATTATGTAGACCAAGCTGGCCTTGAACTCACCGAGATACGCTTGCTTCTGCCTCCTGAGTTCTGGGATTAAGTGTACACACCAGGGTGCACAGCTCTGTGTGATTGTGTGTGCCTGCACATGTGATTGAAAAACTAGTGGTTGAAAAGTTCTTAAATTATTTTATAGCTCAGATAGGCTTCAACTTTCCACTTAAGAATGAAATCTTTGTATGATATTTTAGCTGTGTCAACTAATTCTCTGTTGTGGGGCCTATGCTTTGTAATTGGTTAGCATAGCCTTGACCTTTTCCTGCTACCTGCTAGTGGTGCCTTTCTTTTCTAATGAGCAGATGAGTCTTTATATATTGCTGTGTCTGTGAGGCTGGGGAGAAACTCACTTCTGGTTGGGAACTTCTATTTTAGATAGCACTCTGTGAGTTGTCAAGCCTGAGATTTCTCTTAGTGTTTTCTGTTGCCAGGACTTGAGAATGACTATAAAGAAAAGAGGTTTGTGTAATTTTCAGTTCTAGAGGCAGAGAAGTTCAAGATCAGGTGGCTGTATCATGCTATGACCTGCTAACACATGGGGAAGGGCCGTCTGTGAGAGGCAAATAGGAATACATAGAGCAACCTGGTTTGGAGAGAATTAACCTGATCTCATAAGAAAAGCCATTCATGTCTTTCAGTGGCCTCACTTTTAAGACTACTACCTTGACAGCATAAATTTCACCAAGGACAGACCACATTTACACTAGTTATTTATTTTACTTGCAAGTACTTTAACTTGACTTCTGAGCATGTATAGTCCAAAATAAGGTAATTGAAGGAAGACTCAAATTCTGAGCATACAATGAAATCATTTACCTCCAAGATAAACCGGCATAATAAGGAAACTCAAGTTACTGCTACCAATTATTTAAAAATATCTATTAGTTCAGGGGCTGGAGAGATGGCTCAGAGGTTAAGAGCACTGGTTGCTCTTCCAGAGGTCCTGAGTTCAATTCCTAGCAACCACATGGTGGCTCACAACCATCTGTAATGAGATCTGGCGCCCTCTTCTGGCCTGCAGGCATACATGCAGACAGAGCACTGTAGACATAATAAATAAACAAATCTTTAAAAAAAAATCTATTAGTTCAAATACTCATTGTACCAAAATTTTAATCATTTTTCTTCTAAATTTTGATAACTACTTTAGCACATTTATTCTGTGAATATTTATTAAGTAACTGCTATGTACCACACAAGACACTGGAAATACAGTAATGAAAAAAATACCTACCACCAGAGAATTGACACCCTACACGACTATCTGAAGGTGGACCATGACAGCACTTGGGAGCAGATGCAGGAGGATTGCTGCAAGTTCTAGGCTAGCTTATCTACACAGTAAATTATAGGCTAGCTAGGGCTACAGAGTAAGATTCTGTCTCAACACAAAGAAACAGAAATATCTAGTGAAAGCTGAAGACCTGTATGCAGTGAAAGTGCACTGTATAAAACG
This sequence comes from Neotoma lepida, assembly GCA_001675575.1. Taxonomy (NCBI): domain Eukaryota; kingdom Metazoa; phylum Chordata; class Mammalia; order Rodentia; family Cricetidae; genus Neotoma; species Neotoma lepida. The sequence continues at coordinate 322,885 of LZPO01117041.1, forward strand.
TATGTTAGGAGTTAGTGGTGGGGTATGTGCTCAACATACACCAGTCCTTGAATTCATCCCCAGTGCACAAAGTTAGAGCCTGGCGGTGCTGGTGCACACCTTTAATCCCAGCACTCAGGAGGCAGGGACAGGTACGTGGATCTCTGTGAGTTCCAGGACAGCCAGGGCTACATAGAGAAACCTTGTCTCAAGGGAAAAAAATTGAAGTTAAGTTCAGTGTTGGAAAAATTACCACTTTTAATCTATTCTTTTTCTTAAAATTCCTTGTTATTAGAGTATGGCTTATGTACAGAAAAACAAAAACCACCAGTGTGAAGTATAAAGCTCTATGAAACCACCACTGAATAAAGATTCAGAATATCCAGGAACTCAGACCATGTCCTCATTGCCTGTTGCTAGGCAGTATGCCTTCTCCTTTCCAGGGTGACCACCACTAATGTAAATCTGTCTAGATTGTTCTATTTAGTTATTTCTTTATTTAGTTTGTTGTTTTGAGACAAGGTCTTCTTATGTATCCTAGGCTGGCTTCAAAGTTGTGACCCCCTGCCTCAGTCTCCCAAATGCAAGATGTGTAAGCATGCCAAGCATGGACTGCTTTTCACTGTCCTTTTTATTATCAGAGGATTATCAGTTTAGAGTTGGTGAACTTACTTTCCCTAAACAGCTGTGAAACTCATTTTTATTGTTGCTTGTAGCAGTGTTTGTTCTTTTCATTGCATTATAGTTTTCTGTCTGTAATCTGTTCTGGGTTGGTGGAAAGCTGGGATGTGTCCAGTCCTTGTCCATTGTGAGTAAAGCTGCTTTTCCCACTCCTGTAAGGTCTTTGTTGTACACAGCCAACTGTCTGAAGACACAAATGAGGTGTACAGGTCATGAGTACACAAATGTTCGACAAGCAGTTGAGCCAGTTGACAGNTTCACTAGCAATGAATGAGCATTCTAGTTTTCAGCATCTGGGCTAGCTCTTGGTATTTGATGGATAATTCCACTTTAGCCATTCCTAAAGAGGTATAATGATAACCTGGTATGCAGTTCTCTGAAGACTAATGCTGTTGAACAGTTGGACTCACCATTTGGATGTTGTCTTTTGTGAAGTGACTTTTCTAGTTAATTAGATATGAACCTTTTTCTAGGTAATTTGTAGAAATTTATATTCTAGGTACAAGTTCCCTGTTTGGATGTACATATTCCAGATAGTAGCTTCCTTCCACGACAAGCTTTTGTACTCTATAAATGGTAATGGTATCTTTTATCCTTTTTTTAAAGTGTTAGATATTACTTTTACAAAACAGAGGCTTTCATTGGACAATTTCATATGTAAATATAGTGTGTTTTGGTCATATTCACCCTAGTGGTATCTTGTAGTGAGCAAAGTTGCTGACTATAGGCCAAGTTGGCCTGAAGCTTGTAGTCGCCCTGTCAGTCTTAACAGGTGTACTCTACCCCCTTTTGCCAGAAGTTGGTAATTTTAATAAGTCAAATTTAACAATCTTTCCTTTGGTGTCCCATTTAAGAAATCTAGTATCGTNAGCAAACTTTCTTTTATAAGTTGTATTTTGCTTCTCATGCTTAGGTGTGTGGTTTATCTTAAATTAACTTTAACTTTGAATGTGATGTGAAATAGAAGCCACAGTTTGTTTCCCTCCTCCTGAACTAATATACAATTTCTCCAGCACAATTTGCTAAAAAGCCTTGTTTTCTGTTCGTGGAAAATGAGGCTGGTTGTGGAAGCCCATGCCTGTCATCTTGATATTTGGAAGGCTAGGCTAGGAAGGTGGCCGAAGTTGAAAGTCAGCCTGGGCTATAGAGTCAGACTGTCTAAAACAAGACAAAACATGAACAAGGAAATCAAATCTTTATCTTACATAGAAATTAACTCATGATGGATTAAAGACTTCCTGCCGGACACTATAAAATCTCTAGAAGGAAGCATGAGGAAAGTTTTAGCCATGAGTTCTTTGATATAACATTGAAAGCAAAAATAAACAGAACTCTAGCAAACTCAAAAATTTCTGCATAGCAAAAGAGACGACAAACAGAATGAAAAGAAAACTTACATAATGGGAAAAATACTTACAAACCATATATTCAATGTCCAAAATATGTCAATAGCAGACAACCCAATTAAAAAATGGGCAAAGGACCTGAGTAGACTTTGTTTTCTGTCTTTCTCTGTCTCCCTTTCTTATTTCTTGTGCCAAGGGTGAAACCCAGAGCCTAATTTATACCAGGCAAGTACTCTACTGCTGAGTTACAACTGTCAACATTTTCCCAAAAAGAGTGCCTGCCAGTAGACAAAGATATATGAAAATGTAGGTCACTATCGCTGACCCACCAGGAAACTGCAAATTAGAACCACAGTGAATTATCATCTCACACTTACTACACACTTATCAGAAGGCAAAAAAATGGTGTTTTCGATTTTAGAGCACTTGCCTAGCAGTCACTCGTTTCATTTCTCATTCTCTCTCTGCCTCTCTGTCTTTCTTTCTGTGTGTATGTGTCTCTCTGTGTATCTCTTTTCACTTTTAAAGACAGTACATAAATATGAAACAAATATTGGGGATATTGTGGAGAACCCTAAAACATAATTAGTGGATGTTTTTAATTACTTTTCTATTTCATGCTAAGATACCCAAACCAAGGCAACTTACAGAAGAGTTTATTGGCCTTCAGAGGGTGAGTCCATAATCATCATGGCAGGCATGCTGCTGGAGCAGTAGCTTTGAGCTTATATCCTTATCCATAAGTAGGAGGCAGAAAGAGCTAACTGGGAACAGTGTGGGATTTTTGAAATCTCAAAGCCTGCCCCCAGTGACACACNTCTCCTAGAAGGCCACACCTCCTAATCTTTCCCAAGCTGTTAAATATGTGAGCTTATGGGGGCCATTCTCATTCAAACTACCATAGTGGAAATATAAGCAGCTATTTGAAAAAACAGTATAGGGATTCCTTGAAAAATTAAAAACAGAACAGCTCTAGGATAGTAGAGGTAGAAAAGACAATCTCATCTCTGGGTATATATTCAAAAGAAATAAAATCACAGCTGTTTAGTGTTCTCAGTAGCCAGGATACAGAAATAACCTAGGTTATCTGTTATGGTTGAATAGGGGCAGAAAATACACATCGTTGTGCACAAGCACACATATATATACACACAAAGGAATATCATCTGTCATTAAAATAAAANTGCATGAGTGGGCATTGTGGTACAAATCTGAAATCTCAGCATTCAGAGGACTGATGCTTGAGACTCAGAGTCCTAGGCCAATCTAAGCTGCATTGTGGTACTCTGTCTCAAACAAAAGAGAGAGAAGTGGTGAGGAAGAATATGAATATGAATATGAGAATGAAGGAATGTGAGTCTTGCCCTTTGTGATAGCATGACTTAACTGGGAAGATATCTATGTTAAGTAAGATAAGCCAGATACAGAAAGGGAATATGTATGATCTCATTTTTGTAGTGAGAGTCTCTTTCTGTTATTTTTAAAACCTTCCAAACACTGAAAAAGAATAGGAGGGCGGATGGGGAGGATGGGCAGGTGCTGGTCAAGGTGGCGGTTAGTTTTACATTTTGATTATGTTCTGAAGACATAATGCATAGCACAGTTAATAGTGAATCATATACTTGAAATTTGCTAAGATCTAGGGCATTTCAAGACACACACGTGTGCACACACGCAACTAAGTAAGGTGATAGATACATTAATATGTTAATTAGCTTGGTTGTAGTTATTTCACAGTACATTATTACTCATGGATACTTTACAGTTTATTATATACAGTTTTATAAATTATATATTAATAAATCTGATTTTATGTGAGACTTTATGCTTTCAAATATATATTAAATAATTTTAAATATACTAAGTATATACTAAATAGAATATATATTAAATTAAAAGTATTATAAATTTTAAATAGGGAACTCTTCTTCTACTATGGGCTTTTGCTATTAATATTAATCTAGGTCATTTATGTGGCTCTGGTTTTAAACTGCTTTTTTTCTTGGTCTGTCCTTGAAACAGCACCACACTATCTCATTGTAATACAGAAGATGGATAAAACTACCAGTTCCAACCTGGGTATCTGGCAGCTCATTGCTCCAGTGTTCTTCTTCAGGGTTACTTTGTACATTAAATCCTTTAATGGGTCTTAACAATCTTGCCTTAGAGTAGTGCTGATGAAGTAATTTGCTTATGCAGTTAAAGCAAGTAACTTGCTGATTTGAAAGTTTACTGTTCATTAATATCCAATTCTCCCTTTTGGGTATTGTCCTACCATGTTATTTCACTTCATCTTAGAAGGCAGTGAAAGGGAAAAGGTGTTTGTCTTGGAGACCTCTCCATATTCGGTGTGAACTTTTATTAGTGGCAATGCCCCCAGAGAAGCAATAATATACTTAAATCAGTGCATCCTACCTCATCCCATAAAGAAACTCAACACCATAATGCTTGTTTCTGTTTGTACCTGCTCTTAGTGAAAATGTGTATGTCATGGAAATGGTAGTTTGAATGTAACTGGCCCCCATAATCTCATTGAGAGTTGCATTATTAGGAGGTGTGGCTTTGTTGGAGTGGGTATGGCCTTGTTGGAGGAAGTGTGTCACTGTGGGGCCAGGCTTTGAGGTTTCCTATGGTCAGTATACCTCTCAGTGTATCAGTTGACTTCCTCTTGTCTGCAAGATGTAGGACTCTCAGCTATTTCACCAGCACCACATGCTACCATGCTCTCCACCATGATGATAATGGACTGAACCCCTGAAACTGTAAGTGAGCCCCCTCAATTAAATGTTTTCATTATAAGAGTTGCCGTGGTCATGGTGTCTCTTCACAGCAATAGAAACCCTAACTAAGACAATGGGTCTCTTATATATTTGATATCCTTTAATTAAAATTAATCCTAGTTGTGTGCCTTTCCTCAAGAGTGGAAACAATATTTCAAAAGCATCTTTTGACTGTTTCCGATGTATTTATACTCAAGATCTATTAGGCATATGTTAACCTAAGTATTAGTCACTTTCTCATTTCATTTTCCTAGTTAATGAACAGGAAGTTGTGTTTAACCTTGAATCTTTTCTTTTAATAAAGATGAAATTTTATAGAGAAAATAAGTGTCAAATGTATTGACTGGTGTTAGACTATATATGTTTATGGAATAGTAAAACAATCTCATGTGTCTAGATTCCTAAAAGGAGATTTCAGAGATGCATACATACTTCTTCCTTCATGTCTGTTCATTTAAAATTTTGTAGTACCTTTTACATAGTAGCCGTATTACTTTGAAAGTATAGTCACCTGAGCTCAAAGTGGTAACTTACTGAGTTGCAATGATTTGGTTGGCCAGCTGGTGTCGCTGTGGCACAAGCAATGAAATTGTAAACGCTGTCAAAAGTGGATGTTTTTGTTTCTCACTGCCAATGTTTGTATTTTTAATCTGACTTCTTTAGCCTGCTCTGAGAGACAGTCCTCCACATTCACGTCTCTGTAGAGATTATAATGGAACTGCTGACATTAGAAACTCCTTCACCAGCACTGTAGTCCTTGGCTCATGTATAAGTGCCTCTAGAGATAGGGGAGACAGTGGTTGTGGTATCTCAGGTGCTTCCTCCATCCTTCAGTAAAGATACTATTTTTTTTTCTAAGTAAAACAATATTTGTTCTTTAAAGTTTAATCGTCACAAAAGTCAGGTTACTCTTCGACTTTTGAGCTGTATATTATTTACAATGGATGCTGTTAAAAATTACTAAACAGCAACTAGGTGAAGAGGTATAAACCTGCTGATATCTCAGCTTAGGGGGTGGAGGCCAGAGGGTCAGAGTTATTCTCTGCTACACAGTAAATTCAAGGCCAGCCTGGACAACATGAGCCTGTTTGGTAAACAACAAAATAGAAAGCAAAAATGAAATATGATGCATGTTATTATCGTGTTTGTTAAATAATGACTAGACATTTGCAAGTTGTACCTTGAATTAAAGAGAAGCAAACATGAGTTACACACAGTTGAAGCTTCTTGTCAATTCAGCTGTAATTGTCAGATTAGGGAAATCTCCTCATTAGATATAGCTGAAATGGAACTTTTCCTGTGGAATGTCCAAAACAAAAACATAGTTTAGAAGTTTCCCATCCCTGAAGTCCTTAGAAAATTATATATATATATATATATATATATATATATATATACATACATACATACACTAAACTATCAAAATTTAGGGGTACAATCTAGGGTCTTGAGAACTTACATTACAGAACACTACTAGTTCAGTAGGAACTTCTTAGAGATCTTTGGCTTTCACTGCCTTAGTTTACAACAGGCAGAGGATCCTGGATGTCCAGATGGAATTACGAGCAATTACATAGCTATTCCAGAAGCCCATGTGATTTGGTATAATTGCAGTGAGGGGCAAGAATCCTTATTCAAAAAATACTAGGTATGTAATAGAGGTGTTCAATTAGTATTTTATGAATGAATGCTTACTTTTCTTAGAGCTGACCTAGAAATAAGGCTTCTAGACCTGGGGGTGGGGGAGAGGATCCGATTGACTGCATCTGCACGCTTAGTTGTGTTGCTTGGGCTGTTGTTTGCTTTTGTGGATATGTATGTAGTCTTTGTTGATTTTTTTTAATAATGTGTGGAAAAAATGATAGACTTGGTCAAATAAAACATGCTGATATGTTTTTGGAGGAAATATTGCCTGGGAAATTGCTGATTAAACTGAGAGCTGAAAGATAAACTAGACAGATGAAGAAGGCTGAGGAGCATTCCCTCAGAAACACCAGTAAAGAGTCTGAAGGAGGTATAAAGACCATAGGATTGGCAGTNAAAGTGTATGAGAAATGGCACAGAGAGATAACGAGAGTAGACCCTGCAAAATCTTATAGCCATGGTAAGAGATTAACTTGCGTAAAAGGCAGTGCAGAGCCACAAAAAAGTATAAAAATGGGTTATCTCAACCATACTCACATTTTAGAAAGTTGTGTCTGAGCTAAACATGGTGGTACACACCTTAGATCCCATTACTGGGCAGGCAGAGGCAGAAGGATCGTAAGTTGGAAGTGAGCCTGGGCTTCTTAGCAAATTCGAGGTCACTCTACAGATGCATAGTCAGACCTGTGAAAACAGAGGGTGAGGCTTGGGGGAGAAGGGCAAAGAAAGTTGTTTCTCACTACAGTGTCAAGATTCCATTGCAGGGCTGACAGGACAAGACACAAGGAACACAAGAGTAGTCACCAAGACAAGAGAGGTAGGTAGAGAAAGTAGAACCATTGATGAACACCAGACTGTTTAAAGATAGGCAAGTGGGGAGCAGAATGTAGTCTAAGGAAACAAGAGAAGGAGGTGCTGTAGTTCATAAAATACTTGAAGGATCCTTATATACTGTGTTGGTTGAGAAATTTTTCATTAATATTTTTCCTTTTAGCAGAATAAGGGACAATTAATTCTTTTGCAGTTGTGCTCATGTGTTCCAGTATCATGCACATCACCAAGGGTGTAGATTTTAAAACATTGTTGAATACTTTGTTCTTATATATGCTTGTTTCCACACTGTTGTTCAAAAATAGATTGTTATGCCAAGTTTCAAATTGGGGATTTAGGTTTTAAATTTCATTTTGAGATTAAAGAAAGGGCTCAGCAGTTAAGAGCTCTTGCTAGTCTATGTGAGGACTAAAGTTTGGATTCCAGCACCCTTGTCAGCAGCTTACAGATGCCTGTAACTACAGCTTTAAGGGCTCATAGTTGTGTCCTGGCTTCAATAGGCACACAGACACACACACACACACACACACACACACACACACACACAAAACCCCAAACTTTTAAAAATTTGCATTCTTTGATTTTCTAACCAGTGTTAAAATATGCAAAATGGAGACAAGTTCCCGTGGCTTAAAATGAACACTCTTTCACAGCTTTGTGAAATCTAATAATCTGGTTTTGTGTCATTTAAAATATACTAAAAATACATATGAACCTTATTTGGAGTTTTTGCTAAAGTATTTGCTTATAGGCTAATTGAAAATTATTTTTAAGTCTATTAAATACTTTGGCCTATTGTTTCAGTAGAGTTGAGACTTAAGCCATTTTAAGGTTTGAATTGAATGTCAGCAACATAAAAATATAAAGTGGGGATTTAGTGTTGGTTATGAATGAACTAATTATTTCTGAAATAGACTTGATAAAATATAATAAATACAGCCGCATACATTCAACAAATTACTAAGCTATGCAGTACCTTATACTGAGCACAAAAAATTATGTGAAAAAGACACATTTGAAAATTTTGTACACTGTGATGCTATATTGTATTACTTAAGGAAATATAACTCCCCCCACCAATAGACAAGTTGACATGCTCAGACTTTTGAGTATTATCTCACAAGGTATCCATTCCTCTCTTACATCCCCTATTGTTTTGTACCATCAAGCTGCTAGTCCCTTTTCAGAATTTTGTACCACTTCAGTGCAGATGCTGCACTTTTTCTATATAATGACAAGAGCTTTGCTTCTTGAAGGATTGTTGCTTGTTGAGTCAAGGAGCCATGGCCACTGTGAAGTACTGCCATGGTCAGGCTGGAGGCCATTGGTGATAAGGTAGATGGCGTTTCTATCACTTAAAAGTGTATATAATCAGAGAGTCTATCACATCTATTTAGTACTTTACCTCATCCCCAGCNCTCTACTCTACTATTTCCTTGTGAGAATTCACACAGTGTTCTTTTATAAGAAAATGATTCGCATGGCTAATGTTCTTTCAGGTGAGTGCAGCTGTCCCCGTGTACCTGTATACACTTTGTATACTGCTCATGTTAGGTACTTCATTTAGGAAGGAGGTGTCTATTTTGGCTCACAGTTTGAGGGTACAGTCTGTCAGTACAGAGAAGTTCATGGAGCAGAGTCTTGAGGCAGCTGGTCACATTGCACTTACAGTCAGGAAACAGAGAGTGATGGATGCTGGTGCTCAGCTCACTTTCCTTTTTTTTTATTCGGTGTGAGACCCTAACCCACAGAATGATGCATTACCTGTGAGTCTTCACACCTTAATTAACAAATATAGGGACTCCCTGGAAGACATGCCCAGAAGTTTAGATTTGGGAATATTTGCGCGCGCACGCACACACACACACACACACACACACACACACACACACACACACACACAGAGAGAGTCTTGAGGATGAGACCTGAGTCCCATCATGGCGTTCATTTATGTTTCCTGTATTCCTTGTGCATATAACCTGAAGACCATTTTGTGTGAGACTTCCATGCACCTGTGCACCTGTGTTTTCACTCCCATCCTTCAGAGAAGTCAGGTCGGGAACATTTAGTGTGTTGGTAGTAAAGAAGTTTATGATTTTGAAAACATTTCGTATTTGGGGAATTTGGGTTAGGGATGATTAGCCTGGATCTCAGAGATACTTCAGTTCTTCCTTTGTGCTTTTATATCCCTTGACACCCAGGAATTTTGTTAAAACCCTTCTGCTGAAATTCCTAGGAACCAAGATGGTAGTCCAGGTTGAGCATCAGTGACATTTGAATGTGCTTAGATTTTTTTTTAAGTCTTCATATTTTCCCTAAGGTGAGCTTATCTTCACTGAAAGATACATGTCTAAAAGTTGTTGTGACTTCTGCAAGGTAAAAAAGATAGGGAGACTGTGGAAATGAAGTGGATAAAACTGGATGACTTGTGTCAAATTAAATAGGGATGTTAAAATAGCAGAAAATTATAATAAATAAAAAAGTGAATTCTGAGTCTCTACATTTTAATCCTATATGGNATGGGTAAGGGAAAACATAAAGAAAGGATTTCTAAACCATATGTAGAAGGTATAGCTCAGTGGCATCCCTCTGACTACTGAGTTTACTTGTATTGAAATTCATGATCTGCCTTCCGGCCTCTGCCTCTTCTTTTNTTTGCTCTCTATGCAGTTCTTAATTTTAGTGTGAAATGAACTCCTACCCTTTAAAGACTGACTTTCCTATGTTTTTGTATCATAGGCAGTTTCTGTTACATATATTATCATTTCATATTCTAAGTGTGTGCNTTCATTTATTATCTTTATCTTCGAGGTGTGTTCTTGCCATCAAACCCCTGGGCTCAAGTGTGCCCTATTTTTGACTCCCAAGTAGCTGGGCTTAACAAGTATGTGCCACTGCACTCATCTAGTATGTNACATTCTAACACTCCAAGCTCTCAGACTTAAAAGCTCTTTGTAGATGTCTTATGTGGAGTCAGTGAATATTAGAAGTTAATTATATGGTAGTTTTAAATATAGACATGCCCTAATATAATTAAGATGGCATTGTTAAGTGTATTACTTAACGATGGGTCAAGGATGAGTGCTTATAATTCCATGTTTGTGGGGATGATAAGGAGATACACTAATGACTTTGGTGTCTTGTACTGTCTTTGTCATTCCTAAAGTAAAAATCACTCATCCTAAATTATATGAAACATATATAATCTTCTATTGATCCCACTTCAAACATTCAACAGAGTTCTGTTTATAAATTAATATGAGAAGATATTGTCCTACGTGCTCTTTGTGTGTTGTCTGTGAAGTAAGCATTATTAACCCTCAATTATCTCCATTTTATAATAAAGAAACTCAACAAGTTAGAGAAGCTGCCTGGGATCACATGGTCATTAAGTAACTAAGCCAGGTTCCCAGCTCACGATTATCTGACTGGACCTCAGAGCAAATGTTGAAGCCATTACATCAAACTGATTATTGCTATTATTTTTTAAAGTAATAAATCCACTTGGTATCAGAACTAACTCTTTACTGATAACCAAAGTGCTGAACAGTTTTGTTTTCTTTCTGAGGTATCTCTAGTCTAGACATCATATTGTAAGCAGAGATGATAACCTCGCCCCTACCACGATATAAATATTCTTCACACAGAAGTTGATAAATGTTTTTGTTTTAGTCACTATTAGTAACAAATCACTTGAGACACACCTTGCTATAACACCAGTGAAGACACTAGGGTGGTGAAATGCCAAGGTTGAGGACTGTAGGATTAAGAAACTGTTCCCAGACATGCTCCCTTCACTTAATGTATTGTGATAAATCACTCAGTTACTGGTCTAGCTAGAAAGTTATGAGATTTAAGGTTGAATAAGTAGAACAGAGTGTTTCAAAACTAAGCAGAGATGCCTTAAAAGTAAAGCATAAGTCACTATTACAGTAAGGGAAAAGTTTAGGTTTATACACAGCCTACAAATGCTATAAAAAACAGTAGGAAGTCAATTGGTGCATATTTAGTTTTGTGTTCTTAGGAAGTTAGGATCTGGGGAAATCTTAAAAATGAATTTTAGCCGGGTGGTGGTGGCATACACCTTTAATCCCAGCACTCGAGAGGCAGAGGCAGGTGGATCTCTGTGAGTTCGAGGCCAGCCTGGTCTACAAAGCAAGTTCCAGGACAGCCAGGGCTGTTACACAAAGAAACCCTGTCTTG
>LZPO01117042.1:0-27118 GCA_001675575.1 Neotoma lepida
AGCAGGGGAGAGTGCCTTGGTGCTCAATGGTAGAGTGCTTGCCTAGCAGGAAGAGTTTAATCCTCAATGCCAAAATAGAAAAAGAAGAAAAGCAAGAGCCAATTGAGGTACAGGTCAGTTATAGAGGACCTGCTCCATACTTAGCAGGTCTAAGGCCCTGGGCTCAAACTTATTATTGCTCAAGCAATAATAATAACGATAAAAAACAATACAAAGTATATAAATTGGACACCGAATGCTGCCTCCTACAGCATAGCCCCCTTATATCTAGACGCCTGGCCCCAACTGTCAAAATGCTACTGCAACCCCTTGAACCTCTGCAGTACTTAGAATGAGGTGCTCCTTCCCCTGGGAGGATATGATATCATTTGTCAGGACCAATCAGAGGCAAGTGGGGTGGAGAGAGTGCATTCCCTGGTCACTTCTTCACCAAGCATCTTTTTATTCTAAACAGTTTCAACAAATGTGAGAAAAACTCTTATGAGCTAAGTCCTTTTCATTTTTATCTGTAAGCGCTGCAACAATGGAATCAATTCTCACAGGGAATCACATCACACACATTAGAATGCCTTGCTTTTGTTTCTGAAGTTATTTTTATTTTTGAGACCTGACCTAGAACTCACTGCATAACTAAGGATGACTTAATTCTCGAGTACTGAGATTACAGGCATTTGACACCATGCCCAGCTTAAGCAGTGCTTGGGATTGAACCCAGGGCTCTAAGCATGCTAGGCAAGCACTCTATCAACTAAGCTATAGACCCTGCACTGTTTTAAAACATTTGACCCCACAATTTGGATGCTTTTCTAAGATTTTTCTCTTTCCACCTTGACTATACAACGCTTATATGCTAATATTTATTTAGCCATATGCATGTGATATTTACATGGACAATTTTCCCAGCTGAAATGCTGCCCTAGTCATTACTTTGGTATATGTATCTCTGCTCGTTTGTTTTATTCCCTGTAAAAGTATGGAATACTTAAGATTTCAATTAGTACTATCAAATTGCACTTGAGAGAGAAGTTGTCTCAACTTACAGAAATCAAACAGGAATGGTGGAAATGTCTTGGCTGAAGTTTTAAAGAGCATAAACATGCACATAAATAATCAACAATAGACTTGAAAATAATTTTAAAAAACAAAATAACACTACTTTTCCTAAAAGTAGTTTAGTACTAGGTTTCATTTTTAAAGTTATATACTAAAAGGCATTATATTTTAACTACCCAGATGCCCCTAAAAACAGTTTTATTAATACAATAAAAACTTTAAAAGCTCTAATGGAAAGATATGAAACTCCTTTTCAAGCTTTTATTGAATTTACCACCAATTAAAAACAAAATATTAGGACAAGAAATGTGGCTCAGTGNTATAGCACATATTCANCACATGAGGCCCTTCACACAACTCCCAAGACCTGGCACCTTTTCCTAATTCCCACATCTCTTAGATGCTGCTAGTGTCAGGACAATCACAGACCCAGCCTGATGTCAAGTTGCTTGTTTTTTACATGACAAAAAGTCCAACCACCATCCACAGCCCTCCTCCTGGCCTTCAGGATGCCAAGAACCATCAACTGCCAGATTCACTGCATGAGAAATGGCTGACCACTGCAAACTGAAGCACTTAACTCTGGTGTTTCCTTCTCAACATGACCACAATGTGCAGCTTTCAGAAATAATATGAAATTCAACTTTATAAACATCAACACACTTCAAGAAATTAAAACAACCATGTCTTCTAAAGGTTTCTCTAGAAGGACAGAGAGATGTTTTAAGAAATGTGGTAGAGACAAAATACAGATCAAGGTAGGATTTTTGAAATTTTAGGTGCAGTAGTATAACTGTCCTTGTGTGTGTGTGTGTGTGTGTGCGCGCGCGCGCGTGCATTCATGCACACGAGTATGTGCACACACATGCTTGCAGAGGCCAAAGAGGATACCATGTGCTCTGTTCTGCCACTCTTGGACTTAATTCCTGGAGACAGGGTGTCTAGCTGAGTGTGGAACTAGGCTGGGAGCCAGTAAGCTCTAGCAACCCTCTGTCGTCAACTACTATAACGTAGAGATTACAAGCAAGCATAGCTGTTTTACATGGGTGTAGAGATTTGAACTCAGGTCCTCGTGCTTGCATGAGCAAGTCATCACACTCACTGAGCCCTCTCACCATCTCTCGCTTTTAACACCGAGTTGGTCTAACACCGAGTTGGTCTAGTGAGATACTCAATGACTGTCAGTATTCCTAGAAGCAACACAACATTCGAATTCACAGGAGAAGCATCATTCAAGAGCCTTATTGTTCATCTTCTGAAACACTAACTCATGTGCTCTGCATTTCATCACATTTCAGTTTGTAAAGACCAGCTGCTGTCTCCAACAGTTCCTACTTGGTAGAAAGAATGTCTCACTTCTTTTTAAAAACAAAAATCCGCCGGGTGGTGGTGGCACACGCCTTTAATCCCAGCACTTGGGAGGCAGAGGCAGGCGGATCTCATGAGTTCCAGGCCAGCCTGGGCTACTGAGTAAGTTCCAGGAAAGGCGCCAAAGCTACACAGAGAAACCCTGTCTTGAAAAAAAAAAAAAATCCTCAGGAAAACGATGCTTAGTAATAGGTAATTCAAGAAAGTCCACAATGTTTTCTTGTGTTATGAAACCATGTGTGACCCAGGATGCTGAAGTATTTAGTGATTGTTACAGAAAAATTTGATGGACTCCATAACACTCATCCTGGGGGAAGCTCAGGGAGGTGAATTTCAAAAGAGCTTCATTTGAGTTCTACAAAGATTATCTTGTGGGATCCCCTGGATTTCAAATGTCTTTATCCTACTTGACCAGCGAGCGTATCTCTCCTCCTTCCCACCTCATATCCTGCTACTCAAACTCTAAGCCTGAGATGAATACCACTGTGTAAACTATTCGTATCATAACTGCAGAGGGTTAAGACTACTAGGAAATTATCTAATTTCAAATCCCCTACCGAGTAGTAACTGTTACTGATGACAGTGATCATGGATTCCATGAGCAGTACTGCATCATATCCCATTCTGGCCCCAAGCAACATGCAACACAATGGCACAGAGACAAACAAAAATGCCTGGTATATACCAACATATATGCATGTTTATGTGTGTAAGCATTAAATAGCACTTCGAATAAACTTAGATTGGAAGTTTTATACGTCTGTAGCTTCAGCTTGAAGATGTGGAGTTGATACTTTTTGCTTACTCATCCACTACATTCAGATAAAATTTTACATAGGAGAAAACAGGAAGAAGCAGAAAATTAGAAAGAAGAAAGCAGCATGGTTAGGAAGCCTGTCTAAGAAAGCACACAGTGCTGAGTTCCACCTTGTAAGTCAGATGCTGGAGGAACTGGTAACCCAGGAAGGCCCATGAGCACAGGCACAGGAGCCCCTGGGCCACAGGGTTTCTCTGTAGATATCTACTAAACATCTGCAGAAGTATTACCATCAGTAACAACAAGCTGGACATGTGAACTTAAATGAACACGTGGAATTAAAAGGCCAATCCCAGTAATAACTGCTACTGAAAAGGAGGAGGAAACATTAGGTGCAAATCTAAAAAACAAATCACATCCCAAGCCTATATTTAACACTCTATGTAGCTGTGAGAGAAGAGTCAAGGCAGAGCTCGGAAGAGAGTGTTGTCATATGGACACTGAGGTTTAACAAAGCAAGGTCTGGTTCTCAACAAACTAATACAGCAGTTTAACACAATTTCTATTGAAAGCTCAGCAGGAGATTTTTTTTTTTTTCGATCAACTAAGACAAGATTACTCTAAGAAGTGTATGCTAAGGAACAAGAACAGGATAAACAGTACTGAAGAATAAGAACAAAGTGAGAAGATCTGGTACCCACAACATCAGAACTCACTGATGACTACAGCATGTAGTTCATATATAGCATGTAGTTCAGCAGCAGAGGCAGGAGACCTATAGGAACACAGCCAGATAATTTTTGATGTAGGCACAAAGCCAATACAATAAAGGAGTACAGGTACAAGTGAATACCCACAGGCAAAAACAAAAGCAAAACAAAACCCACCGGCGTTAGTCTGTCACCTTCATCAAAAGAAACTGACCCAAAACCAACACACAAAACATAAAAATAAAAACCATTACGAAGTTAACAAAGAACCTTGTTCTTGGACTGTATACCAAGAGCCCAGTCCANAGAAGAGCAGTGATAGTTTGGACTTCATCAAAACTAAATATTTTGTTCCACAAAAGGCTCTGCTAAGATGACTATGCAAAGCACAGCAGCAGAACCTGCTAACACAGTGCACACACAACACNCCTAAACTGAACCCACCAGCCTTGCCATGCAAGGCACTAAGGAGACTGCTGGACTNTGCACTATGCCTCGTCATCCCTCCTAATGCTCTGACAATGAGCACAGCCTTCAAGGACAGCCTACAAGGGACAAACAAGCAAACGAGAAGGTGTCTAACATCTGCAGGAACATGGTGTATGCAATTCTAAATCAGGATAAATTAGAACTACACATTTACAAAAACGGCTAAAATTTTAAGCAACGACACTACCAAATGCTGGCCAGAATGTGGAGAACCCTGGTCATCTGTATGCTGCAGATGGCAATGTAGTGCCATCAAATTGCCAAATATTTGGCAGTTTCTAAAATAAAACAAAACCAAATCAACTGATCATACAACTACCACATAATTCAAAATCTATCCCCCAAATAAAGATTCTATCTACACCAAAATCTGTTTATAAATGTACAGCACACCTCTATTTGTAAGAGCCCAATCTGAAACAATCAAGGTATCTATAAATAGATGATGACTTAAGAAATTGTGGAACATGTATATTACAGAATACTATACAGCAATGAAAAAGATAGTCTCCATGAATCTCCAGAATATTATGACAAATGGGGCATAAAAGCTCATTTCAAAGGTTTTATTTCTACGACATTCTAGAATAGTTTGTGTCCCTCCAACATTCATGTGTTACAACCTCATCTACACTGAGATGCTATTTAGAGACAGGCCTTTCAGAGCTGACCAGATCAAGAGGAAGAAGCCCCCAGCAATGGAGTCTGTGCCCTTTTAAATGGTAACTCAGAGCTCCCTCACCCTTCCAACTATGTAGGAACACAACATAAATCTGAGCCTTTCCTTACCACACACTAAAGCTGACAGAGATTTTACTTAGACTTTCCGTTCTCCAGATGGTGAGAAAGAATTTCACTTACATATAGCTCACCCAGGTTGTAGCAGTCTTTTACACCGGTCATTGTGGACAGAGACACAAGCATGCAATGTTTCCTGTTAAGCTAAGACTTTAGCCATTTAATTTATTTAAATAATAACACTCCCACATAGCATGCTATTAACAACATGAGACAGCTGGGCAGTGGTGACATATGCCTTTAATCCCAGCACTTAGGAGGCAGAGGCAGAAGCAGGTGGATCTCTGGGTTCAAGCCCAGCTTGTCTATAGAGCAAGTTCCAGGACAGCCAAGGCTACATAGAAACATCCTGTCTCAAAAAACAAAAAAATAAATGAACAAAAACAAAAAGAAAAGAAAACAAGTGAGTCATGGGCTAGGAAATGCTGACATATCATTAAATACAACAGAGAAAAGGTGCAGGAAACTTCATGGCTGATATCCTGGACCTCAGCACCAAGTGTGACGCCTGAGCATCTCAGCATCACAATCAAATCTCAAACTTAGGATGATCGTAACTTTTCCTGGGTCTCTCTGTCCAACACCCTTACTGTATGATGACTTTAATCCCTGAATTCAACTGTGCTCAAGGGAGAGACTGTGGGCACCAAATGTCCTGTAAAGGGGGAAACTGGGATCCTGCTGTCACTTTATCTGGGGCCATCTCACTCCACTCGCCTGTCTTAAAAATGAAAGGCACAATCAGTTGTGGTACAGTCCTCCCTTGCATCTCCACTGCCTTACCATCTATAAAACACTCAAAACCATCGTCTGCCATTAGGTGCTGGTGAACACTAATCACCCTCACTGACTGAAGACTATGCTCCCAGCAAGAAAGAAGAGACAGAGTCACATGTCCTGACTTGGGAAACAGTCTAGCACTCCACAGTCACTTGCCCGGCATGCTTTGGAGGATTGGAAGTACAGGTCATTTTCTGCTGCATAGCGAGTTTGAGGATAGTCTGATCTATAAAAGAAAAGCATGCTCCCCAAACAAAGGAAGCAGAACAATAGCATCATACTTGTGTGTCGCCACAGAAATGTGACAACATACCATGGACATCAGAAAAGGATGAAACAACACATGACAATTCTTTCCAGGTGGTGAGTGAAAAATTATTACTTTCTGAGTTTTATTCTATTGGAATTTTTAAATGTTACTGAACTATGGAATAAAAATATTTAAAAATAAATTACTCTGGCAGTTTTCTGGTGATGCCTCAATCCCCAAGAACATGCTTATCTCCAGCATGTCAGGGACTTAGCTACAAGCCACTTTTCTGTAGAATTCTATTACNAGATAGTGCAAATCTGACAAGTAGACTTTTTATATGCTTTTTACAAGTTACACATATTCTAATCTAAAATCCCATGTGTCTGCATAAAACAACAATTCCTACAAATAAAAGTACTAATTATACTTTCTGTGGACAAACGTTGAGTAAGTTATGCAGGTAAAGGCTCATAATCAGATTTAAAAGGGAAATAAAGCAGAGTTGCAGTCTAAACAAGAACAAACCGACTTGAGTTCTGACAGTCCCTCCACCACCTGAGACGGCTGTAAGGGGAAAGACCCACAGTCAGGTTTTGGCCTTGCTCCTTAACGTTTGAGATGACTTGTTTTAGGAGATGAAGTTAATGACCTATCAGTATCCCAGTGCCTTGCTGTTACTGGAACTGTCTTATGTGAGAGCCTGGGCGCTAGCCTTCCTAACAAGCTTGGCTCTGCAATAAGCATCAACAGGCCACTTAACAAACAATAGCGAAAAGCAGAGGACATTCATTCAATGTATCACATTGGGAAGAGGAACACAGAGACCTAGTAATCTCTGTCCCCAAGCTCATCTTTTGAGTCCTGACACAAGTTTAGAGCAAGAGATGTGAGCAGCTACCAAGTCCAGGCACTGTTTCCAGTCTTTCTGCAGGGTGCTCCGGCAGGTTGCTGGGCTGTGTAAAATCTTCCTGGAGGACCAGATCCTCACCAGGCCAGCACCAGGCTTCAGCCTTTCCCTTCTCCNAACATCATTCTCAAGGGTATCCCAAATTCTTGAGGTACACTGTCCTAGTGGTCTGAGAGGCACAGGGAAGGACATAAATGTCTCCTTACGAGATTGTCTGCTTTCCAGTGCCCCTATTTTGACCAGGATTAACCCCACATGATTTAATAAGGACACACCAATGACATCTTTCTAAAGCTGTACCAAGAATTTTTCTAAAGTTCTATGGAAACTAAAAACACAATGTATCACTCAGTGCCCCACCCCAAGTACAGCACAATGATACAGGCTACAAGTCTCTGATGCTATGGCAACAGAGCAGGGCCAAAAAGTGGAGCCCAATTTACTGTCAGGATGGTTGGGTCTTTCCAGCCAGGATGGATGGGTCTTTCCAGCCATAGCTGTCTCCAGGATGGCCACATGTGACACCCGAGGGTCTCTGCTCATGAATTCAATTCTGCAGCACAGGTCTTGTGGTCTCTGCCCCGTCTTTATTTTGCACTGGGGTATGCACAACAGACAGCTTCTGCTGCTTTACATATGAAGAGGGGTAGGAGAGGCTGAAAACAGGGGCAGTAGGGAGAGGCAGGTTCTGGACTTGGCTCCTACATTCATAATTGCACAGCAGAGGCNGGCCATTTTGTCTGAGCTTTACTTTCTCTGTGTGGGTAAGTCTATGTGTCATGTGTATGTATGCACATGGGTGCACATGCTGTACATACTTACTGCTAGCAGTCTTCACTAATAATATACTCCTAGCACTGCTAGTGGCTTAAAACGGTAGTAACATCAAAGTATACCATGAGGTATTCTTAAGGAAAACCACTGAACCAGGCAATTCTAACAGAAAAGACTGAGGTTGGGCTGCATGAAATTGGAACAGGAAGGGCTTACTGAGTACAAGGCTGCCCTGCCAAGCCTTGTCAGCTTCAAGTAGAATGAATCTGTGCTTTGCATGGAAAACTGCTGCTTTGGTCATTCACCTCACTGGCTTTTGGTGAATGCCAATGTCCACAGCCCTTCAGGTCTTTCTTCACAGACACAGCACTCCCTAAACAAAAAGAGCACACTGCCAAAGAACAGTGCCTCATTACATCTGTCATCGCCGAGTCTAGCTCTCTGTTCCTTTGTTTTAAGTACAGACAAAATGACCAAGAGCATTCTTATTACCTTGTTAACTTTCACACCTTCTTTTGGAGTTTGCTTTGTTGCTAGATTATAACCAATCATCTGTTGAGCCAGCTGTCCCACCACTTTAGGGCTAAAAAAGACAGAAAGAAGAGAATGACAAAGACAATCAGGATATATTGCAAATCACTATCGAGCAGGGTTCACAGTATCCAGGGTTACCTCCCACCACCCCACCTCCTCACATCCACACAATCTGGGGCTACTTCAACCACCCTGCCTACACACATTCATACTGCTCAGGACTACCTCGGCCACCCAACCTCCTCAGAGCCACACTGCCCAGGGTCCACCTCTACCTGACATCTTCACATTCACATTATCCACACAATGTCTTTCTATTACATTCTGTGTGTCTAGTGCTGTCACAAAGGCTCAGAGAACCAAACACAAGTAAGGAATGAGGGAAGGGATGCTGAATTCTGCTACCTTCCCCATTAAACACATTAGTAAAGAAACAATACTAGATGCATAACAGATTTTGGTAGGTGAATGAAACACTGACAGTGGATGATCTGGGCAACAGTAAACAAGGAGAGGGCAAACAAAGACCACAATCAATTAAAAGACTGTTACGGGAAGAGAGTCAAGGCTTGGTGTTGAGGCAGGATGCTACAAAGATGCTCAGATAAAGGCAGGCATGGACTACCAGAGGCCATACACAAAGACACCACTGGTCACAGGGAAGCACTGAACATTTCTCATGGGAATGACATGATGGAAATAGTATTTCAGTTGCAAGTGATTTTATTTCAAACTCTTAGGGTTTGAAAAGCTCTCAGATTGTCTGGGAGAGAGCAAGTAGTCTTCCTCAGTGAGGGATACAAAGCCCTCTAATAGAAGAAGGAAGCCCTGGGGCACTGCCAGAGCCCTGCCAAAGCCTTCACTTACCCCTCTCTGACCCCACCCTAGCCCTCCTGCTCAAGAACCCTGTCAGTCATGGACAGGATGGGGCCCTGAACCCTCCAGACTTACTCTTTTGTTAAATGAACACCTCCTTTCAAACCGCTATTGAAGACTCCTTTGCCTCTTCCTCCAGCTAAGATCTGGGCTTTTAAAACAATTTCTTTTGCATCTGAAAAAGAAAAATCCAGATAGTGGTTGTTTNAAATTTTTTCTTTTCTTCATCTCCTCTTTAAAGGGGCAGGAAAAACAAAAACAGTAATGGTGTAGGACTTCCTCATGGACTTAGTAAAAGCACTCTTAAATCAACTTTGAAAATAAAGACAATAAGGAACTTCAAAAATTACAAATTAAAAAAAGAAGAAAGAAGAAAAGAAAAGAAGAAGAAGAAGAAGAAGAAGAAGGAGGAGGAGGAGGAGGAGGAGGAGGAGGAGGAGGAGGAGGAAGAAAAAGCTCGTTTACTAAGGACAGTCAAATACAGGCCAGCAGCGTAAGCACCTGATATTCACACATACGGGTGTATGTTCCCTTGCTCTTCTGAGTGTGCTATAAGACACTAAATAAAGCCAGGGAAGCAGTATGAATTTTACTGTGCAATGACACTCCCATGTGGCAGAGGATCTGACTGCCTGTCAGCGTTTGAGATGTCGAGGAATACTGGACTGGGTACNGAAAGGGCTTACAGACAAGACACAAGGCTGCCTTTAATAACTGTATTCTTGGAATCCCACAGTTTTCTGAGCAGTTGTTCTATTTATTGACAGGGATAGCCAAGAAAGAAGGAAATGAATTAAGACTAGAAGCAAGCAATATTTTTTGTAAAAAAAAAATATTGGCAAAAAGAAAAAAATCTCCTGGGGGAAAAGGGGTTTGGGAATATTTGTTTCTCAGCTCACACAAAGAAAGAATAAGCTCTCTGCTGACCTTTTAGAACAAAGTTATAAACTCAAACATGTCTATAGGCCTGGCAGAGAAGTGGAGTGAGAGGTCACAGAGTGGTAAATGGGGACTTTAGCAAGCAAGAGAGCTCCCTTTCCCTATTTGGTGGGGAGGGGCATGCTCCAAATCAAATGTGTGTCATACCAACCGGCACACACCTCAGGCCACAGCTGGCACTGTGTCTGTGCGCTGTCTTTAAGTAGGAGAACTAAATCATTTCCATTAGGCTGCCATGGTTTTCTGGTTTGGCACCTGAGGTTTGGAATCTTGATTCTAGGCCTGCCAGGCTTCTTCACTCAGCTAGGCAGTGATAACCACAGGCCTCTGGGACTCTGTTTGCCATGTGAAACAATCCTGAGGACTGTTTCAGGATTAGCAGAGACAGAGCTGGGCGGGAGGTGGCTCAGTAGGCAAAGTGTTTGCTCTGTAAGCATGAGGACACAGGTTCTGATCCCCAGCACCCATATAAGTCAGGGGCAACAGCACGCGCCTGTAACCAGTACTGGGGAAAGAAAGACAAGGAAGTCCCTGTCGTGTAGCAGCTGGCCAGTTTTGCTGCATCAGTGAACTCCAGGCTCACTGAGAGACCTGTCTCAAAAAATAAGATGGAGAGGGCCTGAGGAAGACACCGGGCATCAACCTTTGCTCCACTCACACACACAAATTAAATGGATAAAAATGTAAAAATAACTGTCATAATTCACGTTGAGTTCTGTCTGTAAGTCGTTGGCTACTTCAGCTAGGAGAGTCATTGTCACTGCCATTATTGCTCAGTCAATCAGGCAAAGGTTGAAGGCGAAAGAACACAAAGGTTTTACCGTGGGGAGCTGTAAAAAAGACTGCACACTCTGAGGGCACAGGGTCAAACAGTGACCAGTCAGCCCATGCTGAGGCTGCAGCTGGAAGGCGCACTGGTGCTTCCACGGCTGGACTCCCCATTTCTCACATGAGCTTATCCTCCATGGCCAAGGCTCAGTGCCTTTTCAAAAGCAAGCTCCTTCTTAGAACACAGCCCCTCCCCATTTTTGACTCTTGCTTCTGCCCTCAACATGAACCATCACGCCATCAACCAAACCTGACTTAGAACAAGCTGCGCCCCGACAAGCTGAGTGAAAACAAGCTATGCTCACTGGTCACTATCAGAACTCACCAGAAAAGTAACCAAGACAAATGAACTCACTGTCTATTCGGGCTACTTCGTGTAACAGCAGCAAGTGCATATGCAATGATGCTGGAGTGAAAGACATGCAGACTAAAAGGCCCAATTTAGGGTCTGTGTGGCTCAGTAGATGATGAGCAAGCCTGGGTCCCAACCTCAGTGCTCTAAGACAACAAGCAAACAAAACTCTTGTAGAAGAGACACAAAAGGGTGCAAGAAGATACTGCCTGAAAAGAGGTCATCGTAAAGGGTACACAGTGCTACAGCAGCACGAAGAAGAAACACAATAGCTGAAATGCTGATCTCAGTGGCTGGTGCATTCATAAAACAAAGTATGATGGCTATCACCATTATGATTATTTTCAGTGATTGCCCAAAAAATGGTATAGAGAAAGATGTTTCCTATTCATCTTCTGAAGACATCAAGTGGAAAAAGAACTTTTTGCTGTTGGCTCAAAGGTTTAATTACAGTCACGTCAAATTCTTTAAGAGACTCAGGGCATTCCATAGTCATCTTCATCTTCCATGGCTTTGTCACCCAGGAGAGAAATGCTTCCCCACCTAGATTTTCAGCAGCACAACTGGAAAGCCAGGCAACACCCATAACTGGCCACTGGTTAGAGACACCCCAAAGGCTGATTAAACCACTTCTAGTCACCAATCATCAAGAAAAGGGTGCAGCCTTGCTGTAATCTGTCAATTAGCCTGTCNCTATTTGCCCTCATGTNAATGGATTCTGTGCCACCCCAGTGGTAAGCCAAGCAACCATTTTGGTGACTGAAGCCATGTTTGTTTTGTTTTATAGCGCTGGGGATTGAACCCAGGGACTTAGCCTTGCCCATGCTAAAGATGTGTTCTACCACTGTGTCATCCAGGCCCCCCAGTGCAAACAGAAAAAGAGGAAGGGGGGGCTATTCAAGCTGTTATCTCCTGCAACTTGTACTCTAGTCAAAAATGAGCTCAGTAAAATAACTAAGTGTGGCCAGGTGATGGTGGTGCACGCTCTTAACGTCAGCACTCGGGAGGCAGAGGCAGGCAGATCTCTGTGAGTTCAAGGCCAGCCTGGTCTACAGAGTGAGGTCCAGGACAGCCAGGGCTACACAGAGAAACCCCATCTTGAAAAACTACCAAAAAAAAAAAAAATGACTAAGTGCTAAGTCTAAGTAAGTAGCTTCCAGTACAGAAGTTTCCCTTTTTGATAGAGACTCAAGAAGTGGTTTAATTCAACTAGTACTTACTTAAATGTATGAAAAGGGAGCAAATTCTACTCAGAGGTTACCAGTTTCTTCCTTCAGTATGTAGCAAGTTCATTCCACCTGATGTCACTGTTTTCATTTCATTTAGAGATTTGATTTCCCAAAACTAAAAGTCACACAAATCAGGTCTTCTAAGTATGGCCTCCTGCCCCATATCAACCAGAATTAGAGAATAGCTCACATAACAGCTCAAGTTACATAAATAATTTTATTTACCCATCGCATAACAAGCTAGAAGTGGGGAAGCATGGTGGACTCTCTACAGAAACAGATTGCGTATATACATGAATAGCTATATTATTAGACTGCAGTTGGCATAAATGTGCCATTTCTTGTTCCTAAATTTTGTGTGTAATGACCTTAACAAGTAATGTGCTCATTGTATTTTATTCCTTTACTGGTGAAAAGCAATTTGATAGAAATCACTTTATTATAATTTTTATATTTAGATGGGACAAAGCCATATCAGATATAGTTCCTAAACCTACAGATACATATAAAATTCTCAAACACCCTATAACCTTAGAGAACATTATGTGGAATTGCTTAGGAAGCCCCATCCTATAGTTTTGCTTTACTCTGCTGGCTGCAAATGTTAAGGCCTTCTTGACTACAAGCATTATTCTNATTATAATACAATTTTATACCAAGTTTACAGTCTCCCAAGTCTCATTCTGGACAATGAATGCTCTTAGAAGCACTATTAAATACAAATGAAAAGAGTTAAAGTCATTAAGAAAAACACACTCAAATAAGACATATTTTTATTAGGCAAGTTTTATAAAAATGGTTCACTTTGTTCATCAGAGGTGACATTCTGAAACATATTTATACAAAATAATGTTCATGAGACAAAAAAATAGTGTTCATAACTTCAATAAAAATGTTTGTCAAGAATGTCTGAGGGCTGGGTATATTGGCGCATACCTTTAATCCCAGCAGAGGCAGGCAGATCTCGGTGAGTTCAAGGCCAGCCACAGTGAGTTCCAGGATAGCCAGAGCTACATAGTAAGACTTTGTCTAAAAAAAAAACCAAAACACAAACAAAATAGAATGCCTGAGAATATGTTATTTTTCAGCCATCTTTTAACACAGTTGGCCAACATTGCGAACTTGCACTACCAAGCTGGGTTTTACTCCAGGTTGCCTTCTTTCCAAACACAACCCTGCCCCAAATGCAGAACATACAGAACCCTCTACATCAGTCCCTAGCACTGGGCTTGCTAGGGGAACTCCAACAACCCTCTACATCAGTCCCTAGCACTGGGCTTGCTGAGNGAACTCCAACAACCCTCTACATCAGTCCCTAGCACTGGGCTTGCTGAGGGAACTCCAACAACCCTCTACATCAGTCCCTAGCACTGGGCTTGCTGAGGGAACTCCAATTTCCATGGTTCACCAACTGGAGCAAAATGGGAACACCCAGCTTTCAGCACAGAGTGCTGTCTAGTTTTTGTGTGGTGATCACCTTTCAGTAGGCTTGATTGACAGAATCCAACTGATGCTGTTAAGATCTATCTGAGCACTACAGATCTCCCTACTACCAGAAGGCAAAGAGAAAGGACAACAGAAAGCAGGAAAGTGGAAAGGTAATATAGGAAGATGAATTTTTTATTAAGAACCTAAANGAGGAGGGAGTTAAGTCTGAGGCCTAAGTATCAAGTTGCCAAAGAAGTGGAGCTGCTTTCATTAGGCCTGAGGATCTCAAATTAAAAACTGAGAGCTAACAGTCTGCAGTCATTACTGTAANGTTTTCTGTGCTTGGACCTATACTTCTACAGGGTGTAAGTAGGTCATGTGAAGAACAAGACACTGTGATGACTCTTTCTGTATGCCCAATGGCATCCTTATCCTAACCTTAATTATGCCTGACATGGGCCATCAACAGTGAGCCAATAGATTGTAGAATCAATCACTTCAACACTGTCCACACCACTTGACTGAGTGAAACTGGATTCTTGGCCTCCTATCAAACTGCTACCCATTAGACTTAAACCACACATTCCTGAAATAGCAAGTTTAAATATAAGTAAAAGATAGAAACAGGATGGTCTGTAAGGCAGATTTTGTTACAGCTGTATATGTACACTGTTGTTAGTGGATACATGATACAAAGTAATGGGCTTCATTGTGACAGTGCAGATGTGATGCATTTTGATTATGTTTACTCCCTTTATTCCTATTCCTCCATCTCCTTCCTCTTCTCTTCTACTTCCCCTTCTACTTCCACATTATCTTCTTCCCCACAGATTCCACTTATGAGAGAAAACATATGGCACCTGTCTTTCTAAGCCTGCCTCATTTGCTCTAACACAATCACCTCTATTTTAGCCATCTTCCCAGAAATTAAATGATTTTGTACTTCTTTATGGTTCAACAATACTCCACATGCACAATACATTTTCTTTACCCATTCGACAGATGACACCTGGCCTGCCCTGTAGCTTGACTACNATGATTACTGCCAGGACAACATGGGCATGAAGCTATCTCTATGGTTCCCTGACTTCGTTTCTAGGATAGGGATTGTGAGATTCAAATCTTATACTGGGTGTGATAACCAATTTATTAGACATTATAAAAAACAATCCCTTCACTCAGATGTTATGGGAGGAGAGCATGATAAAACTAGTTTGAGCAACTTACTGATAATAAAGGTCATAATATGCTAACACAAAATATGCTTCATTTTTGTCCCTACAAAGCTCCTGAAATTGGTTTCTTAAATCACTGTTTTCTCATGCTGATATAGTTTAATATATATATTCCTATGCTATAGACCTCCCCAAATTATTGTGGTAAGCTCATCTACTCTTCTGCACTCAGCTCTGACATTATTTATTGCTTACATAACTGCTAATACCTTGCTGATGATAAAAAAATTTTAACACTAAATAAAAATCACCTATAGAAAGACTCCATTCAGTGTATTATCTTGTAAGCCTAGAAAAAATAAAATCTTGCTCTTTTATATAGATTAATATTAGTAATCTCAGGTTTGTTAAAAGTAAACCAAATAATGTATTTTGAGAGGAAAGTTTAAGGATACAATCACCTAACATGAAGCCCGAGATCCCCGTGACCCCTCTGATGCACCTAAGGCTTATCTGAGACTATGTAACACTGCTGGGCCACAGACTTGGGGTCACTAGACTTCTACACACAAAGTATGAAGATGCTTGAAGAGAGAACATCAGCTCTTCAGAAGAAATCTCTACTGTATCTTATGCAAATTACAGGACAGATCAAGTGTCTCATGACACACATCAGTAGAAAACATGATTGTGTGACATTCAAGACCTCGGCAGGAACCAGAAGCATTCATGGAAGATAAAAAGCATTAACACCCAAAGCATTTCCATCATATTTTAGGTGTATTTAAAAGAAGAAAAGTAACACTAAAAAGAACCCCTACCTCAAACCACCCTCCCACAACAACAAATGACAACTCTTGTCTTAGTGCTAATACCCTTAAGCCCACCTGCAGCCTCTTCCAAGCTCTTTCTCTTTGTCTCCCAGCATGATTGGGACAATCTGCATGATGTATGCCCTACAAGAATTTCCTAGGATATCTGTCCAAAAGCTGCAGACAACCCTCCAAAAGGGGATGCCCTGTCCTTCCACAAAGGGATCAACTTTTATAAACCGCTGTTTAAAAATTAGCACTGACTTCAGGACACAACCAAGTCTCATGAAACAGATGCCACCTCCCCACTGAAAGCCCTTCAGTGATGCCACACCAGCAGGATCTACAGGTGAGGGCTGAGGAGGAGAGGCCTAAGCCTTGTTCTGCATGGTTCTTGCCTCACATCTCCAGTGTGGAGTCTCTAACTTAAGGGTCCACACAGCATCAAGCAGGGTAAGATTGCCTTACTAGCCCCCAAAATGAACAAACGAAAGTGTCTGGCCTGGAATGGGCCTTCTATCTAAGGCCATTCATTCATGATCAACCATGTCCTATGCACTGTGGGATCACAATCACAGATGCATTAGTCACTTTCTAGTTGCTGCAACAAAACATCTAATAAAAGGGTTTATTTCAGCTTACAATTTGAGGGTAAAGTCCATCACAGTGAGGGAGGCATAGCGGCAGGAGTGTGAGACAGCTACATCCACAGTCAATAACAGAGGTGATTGCTGNTACTCAGCTAGTTTTCTCCTTTTTACTCAGTCTATGTAATTGTGCCACAGACAACCCACAAGTTTGTCTCCTAGGTGATTCTAGTACCTGTCAAGTTGACAGTATTAAACACAGCTCTATCCATTTTCAACTTAGTACAAATAACATTATTAGGGACCCTAGGAATAAGATTGGTATTAAATACATTCAGTGTCTCCACTTAACTCCTGAAACAGCCCAACTGAAGTTGAGTTTTCCAGAGTCATGCAGCTAACCAGCAGTGGATAATCTCTACACAACAAAGACCACTCAGATTGTGCCTGAATCCACTCCCACAAAATCTCATGATAGGGACTCCACCCTGACCCCGACAACATTTCATTTCAAATTTCTAATCCCACAGAATTACCTACATCCTCACCTCTCAGGTCCTGCAAGGGCCTACCTCTGCACTATTTGTTTCATGACACATCTCTCATACCACACTGTTTCTCACACATCTTTTAAGTAAACTGAAAAATGAGCACAGTTGCTCAGTTGCTCTTCAATAAGACATCAGTTACCAAGTTCAATATCTGTTTAGTTTCTCTTTGAAGAGAGGTGACATTTAAATAGAGTGTAACACTTAGTTCTGAGGTGTTACCATTCAATGTCATGCTGTGAGCCTATGCCCTTACCAAGAAGGGTATTACTATTCCTGAGAACTCATCATAAAGGTAGCCTTAAGATGAAGTATTTAAAAAGGGGGCCAGAGAGATGGCTCAGTGTGTAAAGACACTTGCCACAAAAGCCTGTAGACTTGAATTTGGTCTCCTGGAATCCATGTAAAAGTAGAAGGAGAGAACTCCACAATGTTCTCCTCTGACATTCACATGTGCTCCCTAACACAGTATTAATAAACTTAAAAATTTTAAATATATAAAAAGAATAGCAGTGGCAGTTTTGTATGGTAGTTCATATAATCTAAGCACTTGGGAGTTGGAGGCAAGAAGATCAGGAGTTCAAAGTCATCTTTGGCCTTAGAGGAAACTCCAGATCAGTGTGAACTACATGAGATTCTGTCTTAAAGGAGAGAAGGAAAGCTGGAGGCAAGAAGAGAAGAGATAAGAGGGCAAGGGGGAAGGGAGAAAATGAACAATAACATTGACAGTGCCAGGGATCTTACCCTCTTCCTGAGTCTGTGCTGTTACGAAAACATAAAAATCCTCATCTTAGTACAAAACTGAATGCCTAATGACTGGCCTATACATAGGAACCTAATAGGAATTCTTGAATACAGGGGTGCGTCCTTGACATGACTTCTAAACAGAATCCTGCTTGAAACCTAAGCCAGTCACAGTCAAAATACCACTTCAAGACAGACAGACAAAATACAATCACAGACAAAATATCACTTCAAGAAGTATGGAAAGGAAGGAAGGAAAGGAGAGAGGGAGGGTGGAAGAGAGGGAGGGAGGGAGGGAGGGAAGATGAACTATGAACACATACTACCTTTATGATATGGAGGGCATCAACTGCTTTATACATGACCTTTTCTGGCAGTGCTGTTGTGCAAACTTGCTGGAATCTGTCCCTGACAGCTGCCTGAAGTGTTTCCTTGAGTCCTGTCTACCCAGTTATTCTCACATGCTATTCCACTTTGAATGAGGGAGGAATTCTCCTGGGAACACTTGTTGAGAAAAGTTGGAACAACGCCTACAGCTATGGCCTGATGCTTATGTGATGGAGGGATAAAAATGACTGTATGTAAAAGTTTTTCGGTGCCATCAATGTCACTGTCACCTGCCTGAAACCTAAGCTAGGACTCCAGACTTTCTATAATCCTACAGGGGTTTTGAAAGAAAACCACCAGACAGTATTTAAAAGATAAAAGTCAAAGAATATTTGCATTACAAACTAGACTGCATTACTGTCTTGCAAACTTTAGAAAAAACTGTTATAAATAAGGCAAAAAGCTCAAATGACAGAAAGCACACAGCAGCAGTGGTTACCTGGTGTTTAAGTCATTTTTACTTCTTCTTTACAGTTTTGATATGACCTGCATTCTAATGACTATTTAAAATCAGAGGAAAAGCTCTTCAGATTTAAATGAAAGCTGGAGAGAAGAAAAGGCATGTTATTGTCCCAGACATAGACCATCAAACACAGATACATATGTGTACATATGTACACTGAGGATAAGGATTAGCTCTAATTAGTGGCAGAAGGTAGCTGTTACACACACACCGCACCCTACCCCCACCACATCAAGTAAAAATTTGCTGCAGATCCGTAAATAAAGGAGAAATAGTAATTCAAAATTATGCACTAGATCAAAATCAGGTACCTGAGAAGTAGAGAGACACCATCCAGTCATCCTGGGCTTAGTACCATGCTTCATGTCACAGGAGGTGTGGAGGAAAGCAGGAACAAGAATAAAATGTTACTGCTTTGCAACTCAACAGCTAGTCTCCTGGCTCAAAGCCAAGGCCAATCCTTGGTCCAGGTAACATGTATGTACACTGGTAAAAATCAGCTGATCCTTCCCGTGCAGGTAATGTGAGGCTGTGCCCTTGTGAGNACCTTGCCTGAAGCCATCTGACTCCTTAGGCATGACAAAAGGGAGTGGTATGCCCTCATGAGATGGTGTCCAACATCAATAGTCGAAGTACCAAGCAGAATTACTAAACTGTCTCCTGTGTCCACATATTTTCTTCCCTCTCATAGCCCTTCTAGGTGGAAATGGCCTGGTAAGGACAGAGTGCAACACAAATTGTTCTTGGCCATGGGACCCACAGCTTTGGATCAGCTTAGGAAGCAGCTGAGTGACTCTGGCCAGGAATCTGAGCCTGGACTTTAGAATCTACATAATGAAGTTGATCCATATGGCACTTGTATACCAGAGGTGCTACAAGTTATTATATGTGGGGGAATGCATGAGCAGTATTTCCCACAATGCTTAGGCTGACTCTAGCTTATCTTTCATATCAGGTAAATGGAAGATGATAGTAATGATGATGAAGGTACCATCCACTGGAAATTTTTATAATAAATCAATCTACAGTTAGATTATATAATAATAAACTGATTTTTGCAAGTGTTAAGAATATGCAGGATACCTATGTGCTGTATTTCCTTCTGTCATTCAAAACTGACAGAAAATCAGGGCATATGCATTTTCAAACAGTTGGAAACAGCAGCCTGAATGTCAGACATTCTGTACTGCCTAACACTACTGCCCAAGTAGACTGACCCTTGACTACCTCTGGATGGAGACAGGATTCTCCTGCCACAAACACACAGTATATTTCCATTTATGCTGGATACTCTGCTTAGTTCCAGGCCTGTGTGTCTCCTTCCTGCTTGTCAGTTTCCATTCTGGTACCTATGGCCATCATGTAGCCCGTGGCCTTGGCCCATGTGCCANGTGCTCTAGCAGAGAATACATCCCTCCACTCCATCTGGAACTTTTCCACTATGGTTCTCATGAGCACACTGAAGCTTGTATCAGTGCAAGATTTCTCCCAAGAACACTGGTGCTGGAGGTCTCCAGGTCTGTCATGGCCTGAGGGAAGGGACTGTGGGCAGGGCAGCAAACTAGATGCTGACAGTTGCTGGCATCCAGTAGAGTCAAGTTAGTAAAGCTGGCTATCTGTCCTTTTGTGTCAGCATGGCTGGCTTGTTACACATCACACCACATAGTCAGCACTGACTGACCACATATCAAGAGCTGTTCTANGAACTCCACATCAATTCTCTGCAGTAGATACTGTTCCTTGAGATCAGGACATAAAAACTCAAAGAAATACTGTAACATATAGGAGACCAGGGAACTGTAAATTCCTGAACAGAGGACACTTCTTCAGAACAATGGAACAATGGAGAAAAGATATGCTATTGTGAATACTGCAGCAATAAGCATGGATGTGCAAGTATCTCTGTGGTGTGCTGACTTAGAGCCTTTCAGTAGTATAGCTGGGTCATATGGTAGGTCTATTTTTAAATTTTGAAGAACTTCCATACTGATTTCTATAAGTTTCTACCAGTTTACATTCCCATCCTCTTTCTTCACATCTGCACCTGCATTTGCTCCTTTTCTTGACAACAACCATACTGACTAGACTAAGAAGGAATCTCANTAGTTTTAATTTCCTCAATGGCGAAGGATGTTGAACATTCTTTCAAATCCTTCCTGGCCATTTATATTCCTTCCTTTGAGAACAGACTATTTGGTTCTTTCGCCCATTTGTTGATCGATTTGCTTAAATGGATAGGAAAAACATGGTAATACACACAATAGAATTTTGTTCAGCTATAAAGAAAAGAATAATAAATGAAATGAGGTCACTGTAAGCAAAGTTAAGTCAGACTCAGAAAGGCAAATATCTTATGTTTTATCTCATAAGCACAATGTAGATTTGCACAGATATGGATAGCTGGATGGAAAATAGCTAGCTAGCTAGCTAGACAGACAGACAGACAGATAAAGATAGACATAGGACAAGAAAGTAGAAAGGGATTAACAAGAGAGGGAAGGAGAAGGCTTCAAGGGGAAACAGCGAGCACGGGGATATATGTGCTAGGAGGGGCTGTTTGAGGGTGGGGACAATTAAAAACTAGGATGATGTACAGGTATGAGGATGTCAAGATGAAAACTATAATTTGTAGGTAAACTAAAGGAAAAAAGATGACAACATAGGAATCAATAATATCAACACAACATCTCTCCTTTTGAGCCCCACACAAGGCTGCACCTATCCCTCCAGCATGGAATCCCCAAATATTAACAGTTCAAGGGCAGACTATTCCCTTTACTATCTACACAGCTGTACTGGTTAGTATAGTGGGAATTAATGAGGCAATTNCATGTAGTTTATCTGATAGTCAAAAGGGGTTTATTTTGAGTTAACTTACAACAAGCAAAGGGAGTTGGTTAAGGGATCCAGGAGAGGTGAGGCCCAGTCCAACACGGTTCTCTGGAAAACTCTGACTTGGTCCGCAGTACCAGCATTCAGCATCCAGGATCANGAGGTAGCCAGAGAGAGCAGGCACATATGCATTTCAGGTCTTAAGGGGTCCCCATCTAAGGCAGGTACCTAGCAGTTACCTGCTGTCCACTAGGGGCGGTGCTTCAGGGGTGAAGCACAGACAACACCCCTACAGGTTAGTTTTAGTTGTCAACTTGAGAAATCTAGAATGACCCGAGAGAGAATAGCAATGAGGGCTTGTTCAGATCCAGTTTGCCTGTGGCCATGTCTGTGGCTGATTATCTTGATTACATTGGGATGAGAAAACCTGCCCACTGGCACCATTCCCAAGGAATGGGCTCCTGACTGTGTAAGCAAAGAAAGTGTGGTACTTCCTGCTCCTGAATGCCATACTCCCGGCTTCCCTGACTCCCTGCTAATAAGAAGNACTGCAACAGGGAACTGAAAGCACAAATAAACCCTTTTGGGTATCTTATCTAAGCAATGGGTAAAGAAACTAAGATAATGTTTAGTGAATTAATATACTTAATCATATTACAACAAAAGAAAGCCCTGGGGCTAGAGATAGACCCAGCAGGTAAGAACTCTTCTTGCTCTTGCAGTGGCCCAGGTTTGGTTCTCAACATTCACATTGGGTGGCTCCCAAGTGCCTATTAACTCCAGTTCCAGGGGATGTGACACCTTCTTCTGGTCTCCTTGAGCACCTGAATGCATGTGGTGTATGTACATGATCTCCCTTCAGGTACATACAGACATACACTTTTTTTAAAGAAGAAACTTCAGTCCACTAGTATATTTATCTGCTACTTTTACTGTGTATGCAGTGTAAAAAAGAATGCAGCCAACTGATGGGGTACAGGAGTCAAACAGGAACTCTATGGTCAAAGGCACTGTCTTCTCTGCAGCAACTGCTGCAGACAGTGACCAGCACAGGTGGCTGAGAGCATGGGCTTGTGTCCACCAGTCTTGCATGACACTCAGCAGATATACACTCCAGTTCAAGCTGGAAAAGCTACCAAAGCCCCGTAAACCTCAGNTTCTTTCTCTATAAAGGTGGGGAATAATAGTAAGTCTCTTGGGCTCTTGTAAATGTTCTGCAAAACAAAGGAATGAAGATAAACTACTCTGAGTTTTAGGCCTCAATCCCGTGATCTGGCCCAGACATTTCCTATGTTAACCCCTCAGACTCTCCTTCCTCAACAAAATGCCACTTTTGTTACCTGAGCTTGCACTGGGTGACAATACAGTGGGTACTTAATGTTATTTCTAAACCTCCCAATAACCACAGAACTCAGAAATTGTTATTCCCAGTTCATAGTTGACACCAAAGTCAGAAAGACACTGAAGATCCTGTTGAGATGGTAGGCCCCAGTCTTTCCTCTACAGTTCCCATACAACCGAGGTCTGAAGTGAATCTGCCGGGCTTCCCAGGACAGCAGCTCATGAATGAAGACTGAGAGACCCCATCTTGCCATGTGAGGCCATGTGCTGTCACTAGAAATCTACTTTGGCCATGTAGCCTGCCAAGACAGTAACCTCACCCACCACAGATCCACCTTCACAGCCACTGCAGCCAGGGGCAAGTTCTGTGACCTGTGTTTGGAGATCCTAGGGTTGCTTTGCTTCAAAGCAGAACTTATTCATGGTTTTCAATTAACCTTTCTTTAGAAAAGGAATAAATACATAAAAATCCATTTCCCTCCATAAAATTGCAAANCTTGGTGTCCTACTTCTAAGTTTAAACTTTTAATTTACTTTCAAGGGGCCTTTGATTAAGGTTCAATCCACCTAAGTTGGACACTAAACTCCCTTCAGTAATCAGTGCTACTTATGGATTTAATTTCCCTTAACCATCTGAAACGGCATTTATAAATCTAGCATATCCATTTTCTTTTAAGAGCTTCAAATGTCTGTCACCGAAAGCAAAACCTTCTCAACTACTAAATGGCAGAGGCAATTTCCTAGTAAACTGAAAAGATTCTGTGGACTTTTAAAGCACTGTAATATTATTTACAATCACTGTCAAAAACTTTATTCTTCGACATAAAAACTACAAAGTAATGTCAATTACTCAACAAAACACATAAAGCAGAAATGATGTCTACCCAATTACTAGTTTAAGTGCTAAATTCTCTTAGTACAAACACATAAGGAAACCAATGTAGCACATAACTAATCACTTATAAGTATTGATCCTCTGTTTACCACATTCTCCATTTTCCTGGGGCTAAGGGCTGTAAGGAAACTTTCAAATCCTATGTTCCAGCCGAGGTCACAACTCTAGACATCTTCCTCTCAGCCAGGGGAGGAATTTTGAGTTCTTGCAGAATCTCGATAAAAGGATCTGAGAGAGAGACAGAGAGAGATCTTGGGTGTTCACCCACCTTGTCTTTTGGAACAAGGTGTCTCTCTGTTCTTGAATTAGCAGACTCTATTAGGATGGCTGGCCACTGAGCACTAAGGACCCAACTCCTCAGCACTAGGATTACAAGTGCATGGCTGCCACTGCCAGCTTTGTACGGGTTCTAAGAATTGAGCTCATGTCCTCACACTTGTGTGGCAAGCACTTTACCAACTAAGCCACAATTCTCACCCCCAAAACAACTTTTAACAGTTGCCAAGATAAATGGGAACCCCTCAGAGAAGGATCTGAAACACCCTGGGGGTTATTTGGGTCATAAACCTCTGCCTGTATCTGCTGAATTCCAATTGATTTTTCAAAGCTGTAACTGTCTACCACATTGNATGTTGTTTGGTTGATTTTGTAGACTTTTAGAACTTACTTTTTACTTCTTTAAGACTCTTAATGCCATCCCATTGACTCCTTCATATTTCAGAACAATGTTTCATACTTCCACAGTTTTGCCATGTGATTTAGAGAAATGAAATCCAGCACTCTATGGGTACCTTAACAAATCTGGTGCTAGTCTCTTCTAAAATTCTATTTCCTTCTGAAATCAGAGTTATTTTCATTTTCTTATTGTCCCCAATGTATAGCAGTATTAGTTAAATTAAATTCAGCAGTTATAAGATCAAAATTTTTATATGATAATTTGAAATTTTTAAATAAGAGAAGACTTTTCCAACACAGAGTCCCAAGGTGGGTATCATAATCCTGCAATCATCATAACTCTTCAAACCAACGGACACTGGCCATAAATAAGTCACAAGTCCACAATCAGCTCCACAGAAAAAGGTAGAGGCTGGAAGACTGTAATCAAAGAACTGAGAGGCAGTTGAGGACTGTGGTACTGAGGAACACAGGAATATCACAGAGACAATGGAAACAGGCCTGCTGGGGTGCCAATACCCTTAGGGGAAGGGAGGGATCTAGTCAGTGATTCACCTGACAGCACCTCAAAATTATAGATAATGGAGAATGTGGAGGCTGACGCCAGATGAGACAGGATAGCTGGGAAACTGACCACACTATATGGTTACAACAGTGTCAAGGAATACATGTTTAGAGAGAATGAGAAGCAGGTTTCTTGCTATTGAAGAAATNCTTTGACACAATTGGACTGGTATTTACTCTAGAAGGTTAGCCAATAAATCTCCCAACTACAATTCTAGATCTATCTCAGGCAGAGCTTCATCTGCCGGCCACTCTTTCACTGGAAG
The DNA here is from genome assembly GCA_001675575.1 of Neotoma lepida. NCBI lineage: Eukaryota > Metazoa > Chordata > Mammalia > Rodentia > Cricetidae > Neotoma > Neotoma lepida. Next base: position 25,365 of record LZPO01117042.1, read on the forward strand.
AATAAAGCTGAGGAAGAATCTATACAGTTTAATCCCACACAATGGAGCAGGTTGGTGTCATTGCTGTGACTCCAAAGTGAAAGATTCCCCACACCAGTTCAATCCCAAAACACATGTAGTGAAAGGAGAGAACAAACTGCCAAAAGTTTCCCTTGGACTTGCACATGCACGCACACACACACACACACACACACACACACACACACACACACCAAAATTTAAAAAATTTAAAACAACTATTAATATGATAAACTGGACAGCCATTTGTAATAGATAGAGACTGTACCTGATTTTTCTAATGAAGACTATATTTAGGAATTAATACCGTTTGCCCCTTTCACATTCAAATTTATATTACACAAAGGTTTTAGTTCCTGCCACATCCTGGCCACTAAAATGAATTGGTGCCTCACAAGTGGGAGACAGAACTAAAAACTGACACACTTCCTAAAATGCATAAAATACATAAACTGTTCATCATTTTCCCAAATGAACCTCTAGACTTGTATATGTCACTTATCTTACTCTATTAAATGCTCCAGTCCAAGTCAGAGAAGTTGTAGGCTTCACGTACAATAGAGCTGGCTGGGAAACAGAACTTAAGTCAGTGGTTTCCGTGGCTCATGCTTGAACAATCCCACAATCCCAATGTTTCTGCAGTTGTAATTGTTGAGTACTGCAGAAGTCATAAATCAAAATTCCAAGAATAAAGAACAGGAGTTCCATACCTTTAAAAGTCATATCGTGGGTTTCAATGCACATCTAAGTTTGGGTGTCTCTGACTTTAATAACTGTTTCTAGTTCAATCAAGAGTGACCTTAGCTCACCACACCAGTTAAAAAAAATAAAATCAGTCCCTTTGCTATGCAATTCAAAAGAATGTTGATCACTCCATCTGAGTGTGAGCAAAACGCTCCCTGCCCCTGGGTCTGTGGACAGTGAGGAATTGCAATGTTTGCTGTGGCATCCATTATTGATGTTCTTCCTTTCCAAGCCTGTCCCTTTGACCTCTGTTTATCCAGGCCTGTCTCCTATGTGAGCTTATAACTACTTGTTATTATGTGCAATTACATCATGCTGAGTGAGAGGACACCCCACAAGCTGTTAGCTATATTAACTTAATAATAGATTTCAGGGTGTGATTTCCAATTAATTTCATTTTCCATATGCACATGCAGCTCCATGGGATGCCAGAATTATAGTGTAGCCATATGGTGCCTCATAAGTAACAATTAAAACTAATTTTCTATTCTTTCACATACACACACACACACACACACACACTCTCTCTCATACAGTTTAAATGCCAGGGAGAAAACTGAAACTTCAACAGCATCTGCAGCTCTCCAGAAAGAGGATGTCCCACTTTCCACACCTGTGGCATGGGGCCTGGAACTCCTGGCTTGGCTGGGTAATGTTTACTGTCCCAGTAAGCTTTTAGCAAACTGGCTCTCCACTACTCTCACTCCGGGGAGTGTCTTAAGAGCAGTTTTGAGAAAGTGTTGGGCCTTGCACCTCGTATCAGTGATTTGAGTTGAAAAGGAGAGTTTTGTTTCCTTGGAAAACAGGTGGTTTCCTGTACCTACTTCTGTGCCAGGCTTTGGACCAGGAGCCTGCCCAGAACAGGTAACATTGTTCTAGCAATAGCTGCAACTGCTCTGGGGTGAGGAAGAGCTGCTCCCTCTGGAAACAGCCTGTCGAGAGTAGAGGATATCATTCTGTCAGTCCTCATGGGTCCAAATCTGGAAAATCTA
>LZPO01117042.1:64939-75752 GCA_001675575.1 Neotoma lepida
TGGTGGTAAGACCTCTACAAACAAGGGCCTTCCTTGGTGGTAAGACCTCTACAAACAAGGGTCTTCCTTGGTGGTAAGACCTCTACAAACAAGGGTCTTCCTTGGTGGAAAGACCTCAAGTCTGCGATGTTCTTAGGGGAGGAAGAAAGCAGCAGTGAGGATGAACAACCTTTAATGGGTAAAACTCTATCCTTAAGTATAAGCTCATCTGTCTGTGAGGGTCTAGCAGGGGTGTCCAACCTGAGGGGTATCATTCTGAGTAGTTCCACTATGCCTGGATCTCTTAGGCAAAGATGTTTGCCTTTCCTTCTTAGAGGATTCTTTTATAAACCATAGATAAGGATGGTGACACAACACTGTTGTAGAATATTAATTTAAGACGCTTTACATTTGTTTATGCTGTAGAACATTTGTTTTAATGATGTAAAGATGTGTTGCATTTTTTTATGTTGCATTTGTTTAACACTGTGAAGCTGTGTTACTCTGCCCGTCTAAAACACCTGATGGTCTAACTGGCGCTAGCAGGCAGAGAGATAAAGAGGAGGAAAAATCTGGGAGGAGAAGAGATCAAGGAGCGAGAGACGACTCAAGGGGCCAGCCACCCAGCTAAGGTACACAGCAAACCACAGAGTAAAAAGTAAAGGTATACAGACATAGAGAAAGATAAAAGCCCAGAGACAAAAGATAGATGGGATAATTTAAGAAAAGCTGGCTAGAAACAAGCCAAGCTAAGGCTGGGCATTTATAGGAAATTATAAGCCTCCGTGTGTTTTATTTGGGAGCTAGGTGGCAGGCCCCTCAAAAGAGTAAAGAGTAAAAACAACTACACAACACAGAGAGGTCTCCTGAAGATTCACTGAGGCCAGGCCTGGGGGCATCCCCCCAAATCCCAGTTACTCAGGAGGAGGTGAGGCAGGAAGACCACAAGCTGAAGGTCAGCCTGGGTGACACTGTCAGAACTTGTTACAGCTTTTTTTTTTTTAATATAAAAAGACTAGGGACACAGGCCAGGGGAAGAATACTTGCTTAGCATGCATGAGGCCCTAGGTTCAAGCCCCAATATCAAAAACGAAATTTCAATCTTCAATGAGATAAGGCAAGCAAAACACTTAAGAGTCCTCTAAGCATGAGATCATTATATTTTCTNCATCTAGCATATGTGTGAGTTAATGAAAGCCCCCACTTTGTCAAACTGTGTTCTGCTTAAGGAGGTTAAAACTACATGAGAGTAAAACAAGACATGCTTGTCTAAGACATCAGGAGTGCAGACACAGGCAACCCAGTCTTGAGAAAGGCGTTTCATTTTGTCATTGTGCAGTTGTTCTTTAACAAGAAACAAGCTTCACACAACAGTAAACCCAAAAGTTACAACATCTCTGCTCAAAAGTATTAATTTTGTGCCAATTATTTTGAGACTTCATTTTCCTGTGACTGGAAAGGAAGGGAAGAAATGCCGATGTCTCTATTTTAGGGTCAGAACAAAGTCTGCTCGTTAAATATATGACAAGTCAGGAAGGAGATAACATTTTCACCTCTTTGGGGAGGCTTCCCTGACCACTGCAGCCAACGTGGACAGTCATCCTTTCCTGGCATGCCTTTATTCTCCCTNTATTCCTGTGAGTATGTAACAGTGCCTCTGCCAGGCAAAGACTACCCCAGAAGCATCACTCTCTCAGTCATCCTTACAACTTCAGCATCTGACTCACTGCAGGACCACAGTAACTGTGAAATGAATTAAGAGCCATGAAAAGTGTGAGAGTCTCCATGTTTTCCTTATTATCCCATCTTATAACAGACAAAAATCTGGCAGAGATAGAGAGCTAATATCGAATATCAGAATATCTCCCCCCACCCAGGAGTAGGGGAAATGGTGATTTTTTTTTTTAAATGACTCAGAAATGACTAGATTTGGGGCACATTTCAATGACATGTGCACACATTCATGATCCTCTAGCTGAAAGTACAGCTTGTAAATGTAAGCAGGACAAAAGGCCACTGCAGACTAGGACTTGTGTTAATGTGACCCGATGGAGCTCAGACAGACCCTGATGGGAGATGAGCTGTTTTCACCTAATGAGCTGTTTTCATATAAGCTGATTCAATTGATCTAACAACTGCTACAATTTGACCAAGGCTGTTCAGTGTCATGTGATATGAGGACCAGCCTGAGGAGATCCTCTGGAGCAGAGCCCACCCAGGCTAGCAGCAGGCCACAGCACTAACATGGCATCTCCCCTCCACCATTGCTCTAGGGATGCTGTTCCCTTAGTTTTGCCTTCCCCATTAGACAAAGGTTAAGGACATACCCAAGTGCACAAAAGAAACAGCACTGTTTGTAAATCAGAGAAGTCACACGCCAAGTTTCACTACAGATGGAGGGCTCCGTGGTTTGCTCGTTTATTAAAGTTTCCATTCAGTACTTACCTTTGAACTTTGCATGACAGTTGAGGTACCTGGAATGCAAGATGGGTCATCCCACCATCAGAAGGCAGAGGCAAGAGGATGACTATAAGTTCAAGGTCAGCCAAGACTATATGGTAAGGTCCTGTCTCAAAGAAAAAGAATAGGAATGGTCTCAGGCCTGAAACAAAGCAAGCCTTGATGCATACCCCAGGCCCATCATTTGTTTCTACTGGTTTTCTCTTCTTCATCTCTCATTTAAATGCTTTGCAAATCAATGGGTTAGTACTTAAAGCTACCATGTTCCTTCCTAAGGAGGATAAGCTGAGAATCCTTAGCTGAGTGTGGAGGTACACACCTGTAATCTCAGCACTCAGGAGATAGAGACAGGAGGATAACAGTAGAGGCCAACTTAAGAAGGATGGAGAAACTGTCTCAAAACAGAAATCAGGGTCATCCTCAATGTGCAGTAAGCCACACTAGTCACACAAGTAGTGTCAGTTATGGGGTCCATCTCATGGAATGGGCCTTAAGTCTAATCAGATATTGGTAGGTTACTCCCACAAGCTTTGTGCCAGCATTGCATGAGCATATCTTAGAGGCAGGACACCATTGCAGATCAAAGAGTTTGTGCCTGGGTTGATGTTTACATTTCTCTTTTGGTCGCATGCACAGTACTTTTCTGTGCCAAAGACACTAGAAAATGTATTTATTTACAGCTGTTTCTTTTCCTACCACAAGAAGCAGTTGAAGACACTAAGAANTATCACTTTGCATATCAAATACTTCTAGCATTATCTTCCCACTAGCTATGCCCCATCTGTTTCCTTTTCCTTATACAGATGTGACTATTACATTCACTCAAATAAAAAGCTGAAGACAAAAGAAAAATTCCAATACTGGGTTCACATTTAATTTGAGAGAAATAACAGACTCCCAAATGTCTTAGTTTATTCCATACTGAAGAAAAAAGAATACATAATTGAGACAGGTTGTTTACACATCAATTTTCATTCTAAGGTAGATAAAGTGGTATCATTCCTTTATAGATTCTAATTTATTTCCTGAGTTTTTATTTTTTGTAGATAACCTAGAAAACTCAGGTGGAGAGTTACTGCTATTTATGAGCATATTAAACACTGTCAGTGTCTATAATAACCACCTTGGAGAATAGCACAGCATCTTAAAAGCATAATTCTTCAGGTAATATTTATTCTGTTGCAATGTAAAGGCAGGGACAATTTCCATTTTCTTTCAAAATTATGCAGCTTTGAACTTCATATACCACATCTTCCTAGAAAATACCAACCAGCAATATACATGAGTAATAATATATTCAATATCCAGTCGTCTGAGAATGTAAATAGTTTAACACTTAGCTGTTATCACAAAAAAGCACTGAGAAATTTTATTTCTTATATGTTATTGGTATTGTTAATAGCTATTATATTCTTCTGAGGAAAGCTCAAAACATTGGTTTTGTTCAGTCTAAAAGAAAAAAAGGAAAGAAACTTGGTGAGTCCCTCATCGATATGAGGTGTGCACTCTGCTTTCCTTATTCCTTAATCTGAGTCTTCCTTTAAGTACATATTATTATTCTCAGTTTTATAGTCAAGTAAACTGTGTGTTGAAATAACTAGCAAAGTAGAGGGAGATGAACACCCTGACTATGTAGCCCACTATCATATTCAGCCTCGAATCAAAGAGCCAAATTCTCTCTCATGAGTCTAAAACCTGGGCCAGTGAGGTAAAGGCGCTTGCCTGAAAGCCTGATGATCCAAGTTTGACACCCAGAGCCCACACAGTGAAAGGAGAGCCCACTCTTGCAAGTTGTCCTCCAACCACCACGTAAGTGTCACAGCATACACACACACACACACACACACACAAATAAATAAACAAATGCAAAAAGGAGGAGGAGGGGAAAATGAAAAAGGAAGAATTTATGTCTAAATATTGGGCCAGCTGTGGTGGTACACACTTTTAATCCCAGCATTTGGGAGGCAGGGGAAGGAAGATATTTTGAGTTCAAGGCTAGCCTGGTCTACATGGTGCCCCAAGCCAGCAAGGGCTGAACAGTGAGAAACTATCTTGCTGTTGGGCCCATATGACTGGTCTCAGACAATGGAACTAGGTGAAAGTAAGGTACGCAGTACAAGCAAATCTCTACTTGCAGTCCTACATGTTTTCTTCCCTCGGAGTGGCTACCATGGCAAGTTTCCCAGGTCATCTCTAGAAGCCATTTGTTGACGACGGCAGAGTGAAATATGAAAGGAGTATACATTGCTGGAATAGCACGAGGAGATTACACGGAGAATCTGCAAGGAATCATTCTATTAGCCTGAGCTATTAAAACTGGGCAACATATTCACTAAAGAAACAAGTCTTCCTTGAGATGCCAACAACGAAAAAAAAATCATTAATAGGAAATAGCATAGTCAATCTAGAGATTATTATGTAATGGTGGAAATAATATTTTTAAGGAAAAAATACTATCTGGGTGGATAATCATATTAGAATACATATTTTTAAAACTATTTGCTGTTTTCTAACCTTATAAGCAAACTCATTATATTGCAATTATACTATTTAAGTACTAGATAGAGTAAAATACTGAAGGAAGGAATAAATGAATAGGAAAAAGTGAAAGGAAATGTTAATATTAATGTAAGTTCTCTTTGGATATGTAATAAAAAAGATTTTAAGTTTTTTACTTTTCTCTATATTCCAAGATTAAAACAATGAACGTACCCTTGTAAAAATTATTAAAGATTTATGTGTTTAAAGTTTTTTTTAAATTCAAAACATTCAGAGGAATCCCACAGCACTAGCNCCTGAGTCATTTACTCCAAGCAAAAGTTTTCTGCATTTTCAACTGCATAAGACAGTCTATGAACACTCAAAACTACAGTTCACAAATGAAGTAAATTAGAACAGAGTAAATAATGCATGCTGAGGTCCTGGAAGATGAGGCCACATGGATCATAGCTTTCCTGTTCACTGTCAATGAAGAAGTTTTAAAAACAAGTTAATAACTACCTCCATTAAAGGCATACTAGTGGTAGAGACACACTGAAGGGTAAACAGAAATCTCCTGATACCTTTCCTTTGGTTTAAATGAGGATTACATGAAACAATGGATTCAAATATTTGAGAGGATGACAGGCATTTGGTAAAGGTCAGGAGGCTGAATGCCTCGCTCCTATCTTCCTTGTTTCAAATGTGTTGCTTTCTTGAACTGCCAAACTGAAGCTGGAGCTCTGGCTTTCAAAGCAATGTTCCCATTGGTTCCTAAGAAGCCAGAAAGGAAGCTCTGTGTCCACTCCCCTCGGCCTCCAGAGCCTGCATGATTGGCCCTGACTCTGCAGCTCTCCTGCTGCTTCTGTTCAGGGACACAAGACAGTTACTGAAAAGATAGTCCTGCCCTGAGGCATTCCAAGGAGAATCCCATTTATAGTTGAAAAATCAGGAAAAAGAGAACATTTTTGAAAAGAGATTTCTTTGCAAAAATACATATAATGGGAAATGTTATTAAAGGCGTGATGAATAGAATTATTTTCATAAATACCGTTAGGGCCAAACAATAATCAGGTACTCTTTTAGGGTACACACAATTAAGCTTTAGCAAGTGAAAATTTCCTGCACCACAACAATGCCTATGGTGCATTTCCATGTTTAGGACCTATGATGAGCACTTTGCATCTGCATGAGTCAGAGTTACTAGCAGCNAGCAGGAGAAGTTGACTCTATGGCCGGGAGCATAGGTCAGTAATTACAATGCTGGCCTAGCATTCATGAGACCCCAGGTTCAAACCTAAGCACTACACTTCTACAGAAGTAGAAGGAAGGAGAACAAAAAGAGAGGTGTTCCACATGGAATAAATCACAAAGGAAAAAAAAGGTATTATGAAGCTCGCATAATCAACAAAGCCAGCAAATCAGGTTCAGAAATGGCGAAAACATCAAAGGGGCCACTAGCAGCCAGAAAGACAACTGAACCATAGCACAGAAACCCTCATTCTGTTCCCAGGACTCATATTTCTAGAAAGCAGACCTCCTTGAGCTTTGGTGTAACACACAGGACGTGGAACTTTGCATTGCTGATTCCAGAGTCAAAATAATGGAGGGTGATAGGCTGCTATAATGCATATTTACTTCACAGAAATCAAAGCTATCTTTGACTGCACTGTAAGAAAAAAAGANCATCTCAATATAAAGGAAGATGTTGACCACATACCATCATATGGCAAAGCCTCAACAGTCCAGGAGGCCGCTGTATTTAACTGTCTACAGGACTAACATTAGCTGTCAATCAGTGTCCTTAAGGGTGTAAGTAATTTGCCAGGCTTCAGGATGTAATTATACAAAACGAAGAGCTAAGTTCTTACATTGATGAATGGAAACATGCTATAGTTGAAGCAGCCCAAGCTAGCCAATTCCACCTTAGGATGGATGTCACTACCTCACAGAAGATTAATCTCTCTCCATTTATATTTCAATTCTCTTCCCTGATTTGAAAAAAAAAAAAGACTGGAGTTTTATAAATACACTTTTTCCTGCTTAATGAAATGATGAGAGTTTCTGGCCATGTGACAGGAATAATTAATAAATTGTAGATAATCCCAAAATTGAAAGGTAATAGTTCAAGATGTTTCATCTGCATTTATACTCTAGTACTTATGAGTTACACTGACAGTCCTGGGTGTTCCTAAAGAGAACTGAAAGGCAATGTACAGATCAGTCCTGTTCACAGTAGGTGTTCTCCAGCAATCTGTGGATTGCATTCATGAAGTTCAGTTCATATGAAAAGAAAGCATGCAGCAACAAGCCTGATTAGGGCACCTAAAGATGTTTATTGTGTATGTGTGTGTGCACTTGTGGTGGGGGAGGGTGGACACGCAGAGGCCAGAAGACAGCTTGAGGGAGTTGGTTCTCTACTTCTAACATGTGGGTCCCAGGGTCCTCAGCTTCTCAGGCTTCAATGTATATGTAGCCACAGAACCATCTCAGCCCAATTTTCCTTCTTTAATGCATACTTAGACGCTCTTATAAACTGCTGCGTAAGTGAGAACCATCCACATACTAAAATCTTCATTTACCAAACCAAATTTATTCTCTCAATCAGATATAAACCTGTTTTTAGTGCAAGAAAATGAGGATCTCATTCAATCAATATCTTACCATTATAAATTGTATTTCAGAAATAATAGCTTTGCATTGCCCATTTTAACAAATGTTCAAGTTAACAAGCTTTCCACAACTAGAGAGCAAAATGTTCTGTTGCCCAAAGAGATACAATAAAATGAATCATTAAGAAAGTATCTGCAAATTACAGGTTTTATAAATTGCACCTAAGAACCTGCCATATCAAGTTAATACAACCTTGTAATTNTATTAATATTCACTTTCAATTTTAAACATGCTGACCCACACGAACCATCTCCCTAGACTTGTCATCAAGACAGCAAAGAGAGAAATGCATGGGGGCACTATTAAATCTATTAGAGCTGGGTGCAAATCACATCTCTGCTGATTGTTAGCTCGACAATGCTGGCTGGTTTTNTAACCTAATCTTGCCTGTTTCCTTGTCAATAAAGTAAAAATGCTACACTAAATATTGACAAGCTTTGGTAACTGACTAAATACAAAAGAGAAGAGAGGCATTACAGAGGACATGAAACAGTAAGAAAGTTTGGGGCAGCTGAGAGGTAACATAATCCATTTGGTCTAGGAGAGTTATAAACACAGCTGATCTGATCCACAGATGACCAGGACTAAGGGTTCTGCTGTGGAATAATCCTCTTGTACACTGTAAAGATTTGTCACTTGAATTGGTTTAATAAAACACTGACTGGCCAGTAGCCAGGCCGGAAGTGTAGGAAGAGTGACCAAACTAAGAATGCTGNGAAGAGNAAGGGTGGAGTCAGGAGTCACCANCCAGACACAGAGGAAGCAAGATGGGNATTTGCTCACAATTTGCTGAGAAAAGGTACCAAGTCACATGGCTAAACATAGATAAGAATTATGGGTTAATTTAAGTGTAAGAGCTAGTTAGTAATAAGCCTGAGCTTTCAGCCAAACATTTATAATTAATATAAGCCTCTGTGTGATAATTTTGGAAGCAGCTGCTGGGTATTAGAGACCTGCTGGTGGGACAGAAACTTCCATTTACAGGTTCAGATACCCAATCTGTTCAGAAAGAAACAGGGGAGGTAGGGACTACATTCGAACACTGGTACACCTATTGTGAAGGAGCATTTTCAAAAATGTTCATAATACACCATTTTATTTCAAAATATCCATTGTAAGCTAAAATGTAAAATACCACCCACAGGCTCACATCCTAAGCCCCCAATTGGTGGGGCTATTTAGGAAAGTGAATCTTAAGGAGGCAGAGGCTCAGAAGAGGAAGTAGACCTCTTGAGGTTTTATAGCCCGACCTCACTTCCCATCTGCTCTCTGCATCCTGTTCTGTGAAAATTAAACTCCTGCCCCATAAGCTACCTGCTGCCATGCCTCCCCCCACAACAGACTGTGTTCTCTCAAACTGTGAGCCTAAATAAACATTTGTTCCCTAAAGTTGCTTCNGGTCAGATATTTGGTCACAGCACTAAGAAAGGTAACACAGTATCTGAATATAAAAAAAGTAAAAAGACTTTTCAATCATCTAAAAACATTATACATTAAAGTATGAGTTCTCCTAACACAAGATTGACAGGACACTACTTATATATAGCTCATCTGCCCACAAACTTGAATTATGACTGGAATAAGCCTCCTGAAATCAGATGTCCCTGATGATGATGACAAAATACAAGCTTATATCATACTTTCTACATGTTAGCATATTAATAGTCATATAACTTATCTCCATAACACACACACACATATACATATATATGGGAGATCTTAGCACAACCAGGAAGACCTTTAATTTTAACCTCAAATTTATTTGGTAAAAGTGTGCCTGTGGCTCCTTGTCAATCTTGTAGTGGCAAGAACATGAACACTATNGAGTTCCACCAGACTCTTTTGCTTGGCTCTCTACAGGCANTCACAGTAACAATGACACATACATTTCCTTTCTTTTTTACTATCAATTTGTTTTACTTTAAACCTTCTAGAATTGGTAGCATCTCCTTTTACAAAGTCATCAATTTCCTCTCAGATCAACAAAATTCAACATGAGCAACTAAAGGAGACCTCGCTTCTAAGACAACTACTCACTGAGCTTGAGTCTGTTCACTCACCCCCAGGATGAGTTGCTGCAGCCCTCCTCCTTCGGTCTTATGTGGGTTCCAGGGAATGGAACTCAGTAAATACCTTACTGATTGAGCTGTCTCCCCAGCCCCACATGAGCTCCTTGATTAGTTCTCTGAATTTTCATTTAGGTATAAGCAGGTCCACACAGAACCTCCACTGGCCTGACAACTGAAGAACATCACATGCACTCACAGGGAAATAATGCACACATGCATGGCAATAGTGTGCTCATTTCCTTCATCAGATCTGGGTTTCTTAATCCCTTTTCCATTCTCAATTCCTTCATCTAGTATGAATTTCTTGAAAACCCTCAAAAATAAAATTCAATTTTTAAAAAAATTTTCATTATTTAATTTTTATGTTCTATTGTCCATTTTCTCCCTTCTTGTAAACATAAGTACAGAACACATGGTTAATTTCCCAATAGCAAAAATTATCTTAAAAGCATAGTTTAGAATCTCCAAGTGTGAAATGATGACCAAATNAGCATTTTCTAAAAAATAAATGCAAAAGTAGGAGGCTAGGTGGTTCAATAAGTTCCTAACTCCATGAAGATCTGAAGGACATGCTGTCTTTCACAGCTATGCTATGTCTAAGCTGGTTAGGGACATGGAAGCCATCAGAGGCTTCCAGAGTGGCCTGAACACTAGTACACTACCCCTGTATTCAAGAAATACAGAGGAAAATGAAAAGAAAAGACCAACTTAACCTTACAATTTTTGTTTCTCATTTTTTCAATCCCTAAAACAAAGATCATCCCTTCCTGGAAAAAACTCAGTCTGTCCTCAAGGTCACTGAGGGGGCTGGGGATCTCCTCCAGGCCTAGCAGGAAAAAAACTGTTCCCCAAGGTTATAGGCACATTCAAATCCTCCTAGTGTCCAGAACTACACTGTCTTATATAGCTGTCAGTGTCTGAGCCTCTGACATAAGACTCACCTGAAATGGGATATGCTATAGCGCAAACTAGAAACAAGATTTGTAATGACTATGATCCTATGGGTATGTCAGCTGTTAGAATAGTCACCTAGAATAATATACAAGGCCCTGGGTTTGAATCCTAGACCATATGAGCCAGGCACAATGATGCATGCCTATAATCTTACCAGTCTGGAGGCAGAGACAGGAGAGAAGTTCAAGGTAATCCTCAGC
>LZPO01117042.1:125463-140809 GCA_001675575.1 Neotoma lepida
GCACTCGCTATTCCTTTGTCTGCAATACTCTTTACCCAGATTACTCCACAGTTCTCAGCCCTCAGTTCCTTCAGGGATTTGCTCAGCTTTAACCTTCTGATGGCTACTTCCTCAACAACCCTAAGTATAGGCACCACTCTTGTCAATCTATTTTTCAAGATAGCATCCATCAAGCCACGTGAGGCAGTGGTGGTGTGCATCTGCCATCTGCAGTCCTAACTGCTAGGAGGCAGGAAGATCACTTGAGGGGACTAAAAGCTGAAGACAAGCCTAGGCAACAGGGTGTGGGAGTTATCTCAAAAATAAAATAAAATAAAATAAAATAAAATAAAATAAAATAAAATAAAATAAAATAAAATAAAATAAAAAAGACATGCTGGAACGTGGTCCCAAGAATGGAGCTGTGTGTGGAGAATTCTAAGTGCTTGTGAGAAAACAAGAGTCTTGTGACCTCACCTCAGTTTCTTAATCTTCAGAATATAAACTGTCAGGTGCTCTGAATGAAGTTGGTTATTNGATGAGACTTCAGTCTGCCTCATTTATCACTCTACTCTCCCAGGTCCTATCACCTCTAGAGCAGTGAACAGTGTGCATCATCTGACAACATGAGTGGCTGGGGTTTGATGCTACCTCCTGGATTTCCTAAATTCATCTTATGTACCAGTTGCTCCAGTAGCCACTGTGCAAAGTCACACATGGATCCAGCAATGAGAGAGAGTCTGGACAAATAACAAGAATAGTAAATATTAAAGTTTAGTAAGGGGACGGAGGCTCAGAGAGGCTGGAAGCCACACAAGGAATTGTTCAGCTGGAAGCACCTCTTTGGTCCCAGTCTTCCCCCATTCCAAACCCTGCCCCTCTCAGAGAGCCACCTCTCAGAGAGCCAGCCATGCAGTGACTCCTCCCCAGGAGCTGTTCAAGATCAAGTCTACAGGGTATTTAAACTGCCTTCTAGAGAGCCTCACAAGGTTTTTCCGATATCCTTTCCCTGTCTGAGCTCTGGAACTGGAAAGGTCACCCAGGTATGTTTTGTCTAATAAACCTGGTCTTTTATTTTTAATTCAGCTTGGAGAGACTTAATATCAGGGTATGAAAACCTTTCATGAATCAACAGGGCAGAAAGACATAAACTTGTTCTCCATGCCTTCAACACCAGAACAAAGACCTAACTCAATCTCAGACCCAGTGGCTTTCTACATGACTTCATCTACAGCGCTGAGTGTCACAGTTATAAAAGTTTGACTCTCCTCCATGTCCCTTCTTCCCGCTGTCCCTCAGACTCTGCAGTTCTGTGAGCATGGCTCCTTGCTGAGCTTTACCCACTATCTACCATCAGGTCACCACGCCATCATCTTTTCAGCACTTTTCTTCTTCAAGGACTGCTATTGCACCTTTTTCTTTCTTTCATTATAGAGGTTTTACTCTTATGTTCATTATTGTTCTTGTATAATCAGCTTTTGATTGCAAGCTGATTATTCTTAAATTTCAACTTTATAGTACTGAAGAACCCAGTGCCTGGTGTAATGCTCCTGATTACAAAAAAAAAAAAAAAAAAAAAAAATCAGCTGGAATAAGTTATGCAAGTATTTCTGAAAAGGCCTATCACAGGGCGTTAAAACGCTGGGATTTTGTTTAACCTTGGGCAAGATGCCTGAACAAAAAGAATGGTTTTCAAGATGCCATGTGAAAAAAATAACAATAATAATGAGGTTTGCTGTTTTATTTCAGGGCAAAGGGAAAAACACGAACTGACACATCAGAATAAAGGCTCACATGTCTCCCAGCCCCACTGCTATTTAAAACATTTCTGGGCCTCCTCTTCGGAAGGCAACACCAAAGCTTGCTCCTGTGCCTGCCAATATTCTCCTCCATTATAACTCTTCTTTCCTAAACGGAGTTTCCTCAATCTAGCACTAGGGAATAAGTAAACAGGGAACTCTTTTGGTTCAAAAACAAAGAAAGCTTAAAGCATGTCAAATGCAGGTCTTGGTCCCTGANCTAACTCTCTGCAGGCACTAGGGATGCCACCGTCAAGACAAACCTAGAGACTAAAGCAATGTATAAAGAGATGAGCTCATCTTGTCACCTCACTGCAGGAACATGTGGCCAGAACACCATCCATGCCTGCTTCTCCTCCATGCNTANNTTACAGCAGGTCCCAGTGATCAAAACCAGCTGCACAATAATGCCAGGGTGGCACCTGAAACCCTCATTCTTCATAAAGCACAGAGGATAAACTGTTCACTGATATTAGTAATGACAGCACTGCACCACATACCATGTGGCTTAGAGAGAAGCGGGGGTGAAGAAGAGGAGGAAGAAGAAATGGGTATGTGACGGTCTTGTCTATAATCCCATCACTTATGAGACTAAGGCAAGAGGTCTGTCTCAGCTCCAAGCCAGCCTGGACTACATAGCCAGACTCTTTCTGGGGTAAAAAAAGAAGACATATTCAGTCACACTTCTGAAGACCAGAAGTCCAAAATCAAAGGGCTGGATCCTCGGACTCTATTCCATACCTTACTCCTAGCTCTGGTCACTGTAGGCCATTTTGTGTTTCCTGACCACTACCTCACACTTCTCACTGTTTATGTGCACCTGAGTCTGCAGTTCCCAGTTTGTACAAGGACATCGGGCATACTGGATTAGGGTCCATGCTAAGGACCTCTCTTTGTTTGTTTATTGAGACAGGGTTTCTCTGTGTATCCCAGGCTGTCCTGAAACTAGCTCTGTAGAACAGGCTGGCCTCAAACTCAAGAGATCTACCTGCCTCTGCCTCCCAAATGCTGGAATTAAAGGTGTGGGTCACCAAGCTTGGCTCTATGACCTCATTTTAACTAGAGTTCCTCTGTGAAGTCCCTATTTTTACAAAGGTAAGNAGGTAAGGACTTCACCGACATAACTTAATCCATAAAGGGCACAATTCAATATGCCATTGTGAGTGACAGCATGAGGGACAACTGCAATGACAATAAGGAAGTTGTTAAATGTCTCTGAGCCACAGTGTATTCCTTTTCAAAACGGGCTTAGACAATGACAATAAAAATTAAAAACCCAGGATCTCTATGAGGATTCAGATACTTCCCTCCAAAGTCACACTGCTAGGTGACCTTGACAAATGTCAAGTGTCTGTTTCCACATAAGCTTGGCCTCAGCTCTCCAGGCATTATTAATAGCCACTGTGTAGGTGAGTCNAAAAGATACAGTACAGCTTTATGCTCAGGGACAGGAAGCTGTGTAGGTAACAAACACATTCACTGTCTGTGAGTCTACAATGAACTAGACTTATGTTCTTTAAAGGCAGCAACTGTCTCTGTCCCCAAGTTTCCTTCTAAGACACCACCTCCTGAACCTAAGAGTACACCTTCGTCACACTGAGTCAATATGCTGGAAGCAAATATGAATATGTTTTATAGACTATCATGAAGAAAAATATTTCTAGTAGACATTTTAATTACACATGGGAAGTAAAAAATATAGCTCAAATTACATGTTGAACATTTCTGGAAAGGTGAATATTAACACAGACTTTCATGTATGTGTATCAATGTTCAGAACAGCCTCAAGTATTCCCTGAAAGATGGAGGAAAAATTATATATATATACATATATACACATATAATGTATATTTATATAAAATATTATGGCACCTTAGAAGGGCATTGTCACACATTCTACAACATGGATGNATTCTGAAGACATGCTAAATGAAAATATCCAGCTAAGAAAGAACAGGTATTATATGATCCCACTTAGCATTTCACACCATGGAAGCTGAATGTGTTGCCTTGCTCGGGGTGAAGTGTGTTGAATGGGCATAGAGTTTTGGTTGGGAAGATGAGTAAGTTCAGTAAATGNTGGCAATGGGTATGTTAGAAAGCAAGTGAATGAGTGTGTGTGATGCCATGCAAGAGCTCAAAACTTAAAATGGTCAGCTTTATATTACATATAATTTACCACAATAAAAGCAGCCAAATAAAAAAATAAGCATTCATATTTTTAAATCTTTAGAATCTTTGAGGAATATATATAAGATTTTAAGGCCACAAAAACATTTGCTAGTCCAAGATTTTATCAAAAGAGCAGTTCTGGAGTTTGAGATAAGGCTCAGTCTGCAGCACTTGCCTGGCATGTGCCGGACNGGCCCTGGGTTCCAGTTCTACCACAGTTCCTTTATTATCTCCCCAACTGTACCAAAATTCGAATATCCAAGTGCTCTTCTGTGTTAATAATTAATCTTATTTAAACAATAACCCTGAGGCTTATTTTCAACTTCAGAGTCAGAATGGATTCCTCACAAACAAAACACCTTCAAGAAAGGATCACTGTGGGGCTGTGGATTTGCTCAGTGGGAGAGTGCTTGCCTAGCATGCAAAGGCTGGGTTCCATCCCCACCACCACAAAAACAGAGCACAGTGACACACTGCTATAACCGCAGCCCTGGGGAGGTGGCTGCAGGAGGATTAAAATTTCAAAGTCATCCTCGGATCCTCGGTTCATATTGGGTTTGAGGCCAGCTTGGGGCACATGCGACCCTATCTATCCAAACAAGAAGGAGGCACTATACTCATGGTTACCGTGAGCAAATCCATCAACATGAAGATAAGGGACTGTCACCACTGCATATTCTTACCTGGGGACCTTTAATACAAAAGGAGATTTAGTATTTCTCATCTTTACATAAAGTTTAACTCNGTAAATTTTCCTCCATATTTAAATGAGTTATAATAAAATACAGTCATAAAATCCATTTTATAACACTCATAAACGCCTCCACATAAACCAGCATCAAACAAAAAGGAAAGGATCAGATCGAGGACACTCAGGCCCTGCTCTAATGGGGCTGGGGTCTAACACTGATCCTGCAGCACATTTGGGCCCAGCCTCCCCCTCCCCCAGGAGCATCCACGAGCCTCCTGCCTCAGTTCCATACACTCTGTGACGCCTAAGGCCAGCTGCTCATCCTGCAACACCAGCTTTGCATCATGGAGACCAGCTGTCTTCAACTCCACCATCTCTATGTCCTTGGCTTATCTAATTAACCAAAGAGCACCTTTATTTTTTTTCCTGTTCATTATTTTAAAAAGTCAGTAAAAAATTCATTTTGTTGTCCTTGTGCTGCTGGCTTTCAATTTTAGTGATACTCCACTTTAAAGGCGCTCTAAATCTCGACAAAGCAGCACCCATCATTAATAGTTTATTCCCTTAATCAAAAATAATAAGTCCCAACTTTCTTTGTATTACTTATTAAAGGCCTGAATATACCCTCAGGCTGGAATGGCAGTGTATATTAAATGTGGTTTATCTGCTTCCTTGCAAAGGAAGTTAACCCAAATAAGTCCTTCAAAATCTAAGGCTATACAAAGCAAATGCGGCAGATGATGCTGAGAGAGGGCAGGATGGGTTTCTTAAGAAANCAAGAAGAGAGCTCCATCCATAAGGAGAAACTATTAACACGCACTTGCAGTTGAAATGCTGATCTCCAGTTCCAAGCAATGGTAGGGGGTCCACATAGGATTCTGCCACATAGGATCACAGGACAAGACCCCACAGAGAGCCTCTGCCCTTAAAGTCACTTTCCCACCTGATTCTTCCAGTCCCCTACTTCCTGTTAATGTTCCATCCACATC
This sequence comes from Neotoma lepida, assembly GCA_001675575.1. NCBI lineage: Eukaryota > Metazoa > Chordata > Mammalia > Rodentia > Cricetidae > Neotoma > Neotoma lepida. The sequence continues at coordinate 131,094 of LZPO01117042.1, forward strand.
ATAGAGTCTAAAGGAGTAAGGAGGAAAAGTCAGAATTGCATTGAAGCACCTCTCCCATGGAAATAAAGTGACCTGGATAGATACCCTGTTTGTTGACAATTATACCTAAACCAACAGCCAAGATTTAGTGATGATTTAGGTTCCAGGGCTAGGACTCACATGCACTAGCTCAGTTCAACTCCAAGAAGTTATGGTAGTAACTCTGCCCAGTTTACAGATAAGGAAGCAGAGGCCCTAAGAATTGAACTATCTCCACCAGATCCAAGGCACCAAGGCCAGGTACAGGGCACTTGCTCATCACTGGCAAGATGGCAGCAGGACCACTGTGAGCTGGAGGGCAGCCTGGGCTACGCAGTGAGATCCTGTGTAAAACCAAGATGAACAACAAAGACAAAACAAAGCAACACCAAATCAAGACTGGAATGTAGCTGGGTGGTGNAATGCTTGCCTAGGGNACACAAGGCCCTGGCTTCAATTCCCAGCACTATATCAACAATTATATTAATAAGCCAACAGTTACACGATGTATCTTTCAATGGACCATTTGGGGAAAAAAATCACCAGGACACAATGTGCAAAAGACATCTGCATTTCAGAGGAACTGCAAGGCAAAAAAGTCAGTCTTACAATGAAACATAAAAATCTCCAAAATCATAAATATACTAAGCCTTGAAAGCAAGATTTGAGCCTAGGCAGGGTGATTCCAGTTCTGGGTCATCCTAAAATTCTGGCGTGATTACCTTATAAACAGGCGTCCCATGTATTCTCAAACATACCCCAGTTTTAGGAATAAAATATATGAGCTTCTTATTAATTGTATGAGTGGAAGGAACCCTCCACCTTACCTTGGAGCTGATACAGGGCTGATAGGACAATCAGCTGCTGCTATGGTAACCTAAAGGCAGCTCAGCCCAATGAGGAGCTCTTCACTGACCTCAGACCTCACACGAATCCTCCTCTCTTGAGAGCAGGAAGTGGAGAACCAAGAGGCTCGGGGTGTCTCAGGGTACAGTGAGCTCAGGGAAAGCGAGGGATGCATTGCTGCCCAGTGTGAAGACTCTTCTCTTCCATGTGGAAAAGCTCATTTGACCATATGGATGGGTGACATCACAAGGAAATGCTCTACAAGGAAGGCTCAGAGGTCAGGCACTGTAAGCCGTTTACTTTTCCCTGGACAAGTCCAAGAAAGTCTCTCCTTTTTTATATACAACCAAAGAAACCTTACAAGGACCTATAACCTACACCCAAGAATGAGAGCTGAGAAAGGAAGAGCTACACCATGCTGTCCCATTCCAAAGACCTGGGCTGCTGCTGGAACTAGTAAGACAGGCATGCCCCTGGGGAGGGCTGCACTGTGTTTCATTTGGGGATTTTTGTTTCGTTTTTTTACATTTTTTAAATCTTGTTTGCATGTATGTGTGAGGGCCAGGGCATGTGGCCATCCTGTAAGTGGACAACTTGTGGGTGCTGGTTCTCCCTTCAGCATGCAGGTCCAGGAAGGTTTGGTGGGGCTATGTGTGTCCTGGACTGTGCTTTGTAAGCTAGCACATTTCTCCTTTTTGCCGTTTCTCTTTTCTGTGCCTGTTTCTCTACTGAGGTCCTAACACACCCAGCAAGCGTCCAGGCACAGGGACAGAGTACACCGTTCCCTGGGCAGGCATACTGGGGAGACTTTATAGAGAGTATAAAATGCACACCTTCTCTGCCTAGAAACAGCAAGCAGCCCTTTGTCACTTTTTTGTCATCTGGCTCAGGGCAGGAAGAGGGGCTAGCAATGGAAACCTGTCAGGGAAACCATGGGTCCTATCTAGTTTCNAGCTCTTCTTCTTCCCTCCCTCCCTCCTTCCTTTTCTCCCTCTCTCCTTCCTTTCCTTCCTTCCTTCTGAGAACGGTCTCACATATCTCAGGCTTGCTCTGAACTCACTTTGTAGCCGAGAATGACCTTGAACTTTTGATCTCCTGCCTCCACCTCTCAACTGCTGGGATTACAGGAGTGAGCCATCAAGCCTAGTTTACAAGGGGCTGGGAATGAAATCAGCAACCTGTGCATTAGGCAAGTACTTTGCCAACTAAGATAGATCCCAGTACTTACTTTTTTTTAATATTTACTTGTTTGTTTATGGGGGCAGAGGACAACCTGCCCAAGTTGGTTCTCTCATTCCTTCCACCACGTGGGTTTTAGAGCTCAAACTCAGGTCATGAGGCTTGGCACCAAGCACCTTTACCCACTGCGCCATCTCATCACCACCACCTAGCTCTTCCTTGAGTACCATCAGTCTGTCCCTCCTATCCCCACAGCCCCAGCTAGTCCTAGTTAATTAACAGCATCCACACACCCCGTTTTCCAGAGACATCCTAGCTTCTGCCTATGGCACACAGTAATTACTCAGAGTGCTCTCCAGTGTCCCAGGTTGAACAGCAACTGCTGCTAGCCCACCCCTTCATCTCCCGTTTCANGTATTTTGTAGAAAGAAGGGACCTGTCAATCAATTTATGACACACAAATAACAAAACATTCAGCTTTCAGAGACACTGCAGAGTGAAAAAGAAAAATAGATGGTTAAAAACAGATAAAAGATCACAAAGTGATGCTCTGGGGACAAGGTTTTAACCTAGCAATCTGGTTCCGGTCCTGGATTATGCCTATGATCCTGGTATAATGACTCACAGCAACATATTGGTACAAAAGTCTCTCAGATGATGTGCTTTCCTGCAGCCTTTCACCTCTCCACACTGCTTGGACCATACTCTAAAGCAGAAAATGGCCTGTGCCACTTGTCTGACTACAAACCTTCAGTGGCTCCTCATTGCTCTCCATCACCACACTCCTAAGGAGCCACTGAATTTGAGCCTATTTCTCTGGTCTCATCTCACTGCTCCACCACCCCAAACTCTACAAGGCAGCCCTGCTGTCTTTGGTGCCTTCAAGCTGCACACAGGGGACATCCACAGCACAAAANCTGACAATGGGTTGAGCTGGAGAGACAGACACCTGGCCCTCTATCTACCCACTCATGGATCCCCACCTACACAAATCTACTTCTTGTGCTCGGCAGTATCACCAATACCAATTATATACTACATCAAGTCTCTTCATTTTACAATAAAAATAAGTCCTAGAAGCAGATGACAGACATCTACATGTACTTTCATGTGGGAGCCCACAAAGATTACAACTTGTGGTTTGTTTCTATTTTGACTCAAGGTCAGAGAGTCAGAGTTTATGTTGNTCTCCAAGGCTGCATAATAGAGTGTTTTGGCCAAAGGCATGGTTGCCAGGTGTCTTATACTTCAGGGCCTAATGACAAGACGCTTTGCCATAACTCGAGGTTACCAGGTGTTTAGAGAATTAAGAAAAGGTCTACACTTGTTTGTACTTTGATCTTGAAAGGGGGAGATCTTTTGCCTCTCCCTTTGCTAGTGTATAAAAAGCACATTAGGAATAAACTCGAGGTGACTGGGTATTGACCCAAGACCCTCCTGTGTCTATCCTGTGTCTCTTTTTCTTCATCTACGTCTATATTTTTTTCCTATCTAGCGTTCCTCACTCCCCNCACTCCCGGTCAAGGACTGTGCGAAAGGTCAGGGCTGGACCCCGTGCATTCACAGCTTGTGCCTAAGTGCTATTCTTTCATAATCATCTATAAGTAAGCTCACCATAAACTCACCATAAGCTCACCATCCATAAGGACATGGACCAAAGCCTTAACTCAGGAAATGCCCACCCTGAAAAGCCAACTCATTTTTTCTGAACTCCTAAGCCAGCACATCATGCTAGGTAGCCAGTGATACTCACTGGGTCTCCGGTCTCTTCTTAGGTGTCTCCCACCTCCAACATTCAACTCATCCAAGTCCAGATGCCTTTGCTACTAACCCTACCCAAGTTATGCAAACATTTTAGAGAAGATCAATGGCTAGGATGGTAAGGCTGAGCTCCTGCATCCCATCTCTGGGATACTGATGATTCCTAAGGCCTTGGAGGCAAACCTCCACCCACTTCCTCAGCCTCAAGTTCTCCACATATGAACCTGGCAAAAATCATTCCTGTCTTACATGGCTACTTGGTGAAATCAAGCCCAAGAAAGCATGAAATCAGTGCCTGATTCTGAGGTGACCNTACATGATAAATGTTATGAAACCTAGGTAAGAACCATTATTACAGATTAGTAAATCCTTTTTTAAAAGGCAAGTCAATTTAGCTTCAAATTCGTTGCAACAGAAATAATCGTTGTATGCCCATGATCTAATCATAATGCCAAATGTTTAATAAATCACACTGAATCATTATAGCCACCTGTGAGAACTCCTTTTCATAGAAGAGTCAAGTTCAACCATCTGTTCCAGATACGACCACAGAATGTATGCCATATACTCGTAGCAACTCTGAGAGCATATATCATGTAAAAGGGTGCAATAAGGCCTATTTTCTGTGTAATTAATATGCACTAATAAAATTAATTTTTAAAAATAATCATTTGTTCCAGGTTGCACAGCAGGAGCATTGGGGAACTAGTATCTGAACTCAGCTGAATTAAACACAGACCTCGTGCCTTCTGCTACTGTTTCCTAGATCCCAGAGCAAGAAAGGGGGAGGTGGATCAGAGTCCAGAGAAGTGTGCAGTTTCAGCAGGCTGAGTCAACCCAAATCTAAACAAGCAAAGGCAGAGGTGCAGGGCAGGTAAGCACTGTGTTCAACTGAAGGGTTCAGCCCAAACTGGACCTTCTGGTGATACGGCTTAATGATTTAACAGCATAAGGTATTTANCGGCATGAGGCAGGTGACTTGCTGGCACTGAGATTTGCAGCCAGTTACTATGTGACCTCTCTGTGCCTGGGATCCTTCACATGCAGCATGGAGATGGCACCACCAGCCCCTGCCATGATATGTAAGGCTTAAAGTAATAACTGTCAATAAACTCTTTGCCCAGCCTGCCACATAGGAAATGCTCAACAATTAGTCCCTTTGCCAATTATCAGCTCATCCCTTCCTCTCCANCCTATATCAACTCTCAGCTTGTTACCTGCCTCTCCCTTGTCCCTGTACTCCACTAATTCATTAGCCCACAAATGCTTACAGAACTCCTAGCTAGGCCAGCTGGGGAAACAGCAATGTGTAGGAAGGTCTGCTCTCATGAAGCTCACATTCTGACATTTGTGAAAGGCAAAGGAAGAGAGACAATAAACAAATAAGATGAAGTGGAGTCATGTGTTATAAACTGGAGTAAAGCAGAAAAGATATGGATAGCACTCACTGCATAGAGAAGGAACCAGTCAAAAGATCAGGGAAGGGTCTTTGCAAAGAATTAACACTGAATCAGGGAGTTGATGAAGGCAGAGAACAGACAGGGTCAGAGGGAACCTGCTTCCAGAAGAGANCAGCATGTGGCCCAGTGTAGGACAGGCTCAACAGGGTCTGGGACCACAGCTCAACTAAAGGATNGCCATGGCAATGGAACCACTGGGTTGTACAACAATTCTGCAATTAGACCACAAACCTTTTGAGNGTAAAGACAATATGGTCGTGTGGGTGCCCCCCCACCTCTCCACTCCATCATATCTATTAGCTATACTACTCAACTATACTAATTCTCCTAAACACTGGGTTTATGATAAAACACTGGGGGTTTTGCCTTTGTGGAACTTAGCACTGGGCACACACACTAAGTATTTGCCTAAAGGATCAGCATTATCCCTCACTCCTGACTGCCTCTCCTTCTGCACACTAGAACATTTGCAATGACAGACATGCAATCCATTCCCCACTGGAATACCAGCCCTATCACTCCACCTTCAGTAAATGAACATCTTGTATTAATTTCCAAATCAGCGTAATGCTCTTATTTATGTGTTATACATTGGGCAAAACTTTCCAACAAGTGAAAGAAAGTGCCACACTGAGGCAGGATCCCTACTGAGCAGCAAGGAGGGGTGAAGGACAGAACTCCAGCTGCCGTGTCCTTTCTTTTCGTCCTCCCAGTGGACATATTTCAATGACTTTCTAGGCTTGGTGCCTGCAGAACTTAGCCAGGCAACAAGGGTGACAAAGTCCTGGCTACCATGGGCCTGTGCACTTAATCATGTTCCCATAAAAGCAGTGCTTCCTTCCCAGTAAACAAAGCCAATCTGGGNCAGGAGCCATCACTCACAGGCCTTCCACATACAGGTCAAAAGTTTAGCATCTGAATTATGTGAAATCCAACATCTTCTTCAGAAGTTAGCATTGTGGCTGTCCTTTGGTTTGGGGGGAGGGTTGTTTGTTTGTTTGTTGTTTTGAAAACTAGGAAAAGAAATGGCCAAGGTATTTATTCCCCAGGGCAGCAAGCAGACACAGATAAGCCACAGCTTGCAGCAGTCTCCTGGCTTCATTTAGCTGGTACAAACTTACACAGACCCTTTAGTCCTTCACTTCTAAAACCCACCTACAGCTGGGCCTGGTGGTGACATCTTTAATGCCAGCACAGCATTAACATCTGTCTTGCCTGATACACTACCATCTCATCACGTCTCATCTGGCTAGTCCTTTTCATTACACAGGTCAAATGTCAAAAACTTAGGCTCTTATAATAGGAAAGTACCAAATATGTGCATGCATATTGTATAATTTCATTTACATAACAAACAAAAATGAACCGGTAGTGTAAGAGGGGAACCTGTTCCCTTTGTCAGGTACAGGTAGTAATAGAAGGCGTACTGAATTAAAGGATGCAAGCTGCTGTTAAACTACTTTCTCGTTCTATATCTAGTGACCCAGCTGCTTTCACACTGTACAAACTCACCAAACTGTTCAGTGACAGTCAATATTGTCACCTTGACAAGACTTAGAATCACCTAGGAGACCAAGCTCTGGGCATACCTGTGAGGGCATTGCTAGATTAAGTTAAGTGGGAAAAGCCACTCTAAATGCAGGTGGCACCCTTCCATGGGCTGTGTTCCCAAACTGCAGAGAAAGGAGCACAGCACTCATCTCTCTCTGCTTCCTGACTGTGGCTACATGGAACCAGTTGCCACAAGCACCTGTGGCCTTCCCTTCCCCACCAGGACCGACTCTTCACTCAAACTGTGAGCCAGAATGGTGTCTGCCTTCCTTAAGCTGCCTTCTCAGAGATGCTGATACAGCGATGAGAAGAGGACGCATTATGTCTTCATTTTCAATTAAAAAATTAAACATAGACCAGAATGGCAGCACACACCTTTAATCCCAGTGCTTGGAAGTCAGATGCAAGCAGATCCCTATGAGTTCTAGGACAGCCTAGTCAACATAGGCCAGCCAGAGCTACACAGTGAGACCCAGTCTCAAAAAAGAAAAAAAAAAAAAAAATTAAACCTAAAAAAAAAAAAACCACTATTGAACAGGTTTTCTGGGCTTTCATGTGCCAGCCTGCGAAGCTATTTATTCCCCATCACGTGGCCCTGTTTGATTTCATTATGGCTTTGTCAGTCCTGGAAGTCATCTGTCTTACCGTAGTATCTATAATGTCTCCCCTTCCTGCCCCTATGTGGTCAAGGGCCCTGCCTACTTTACTCATAACCCCACGTCCAGGGCCTGGAGCAGACCTCCCTGATAGTGTAGAGATGGCCAAAGACAGCCCTATAAAGGATATAACATATATCCAAGGTCAAAACAGTGAAGTCAAAGGCAGAAGTTTAAAAAAATCTATGGGTATTTTTGTGAAACCAGAGTTGCTTCTAAAAGCAGAAAATGGGTCTTTTATATTGGCCCATCCATCCGTTTTTTTCACAAGGCCTGGTACAAAGTAGGTCTGGGCCAAGGGTGCCAACAGATTTCTGAGATATTTGGTAAAGATTCATAAGTTTGGTGGGGAAAAAAAATGAACCATGCTTAATTGTAGCGTCTTCTATGATCCAGGAAGTGGGCAAGTATGTATCAAAGCAGAATGGCAAGGGGCAGGGACTAAGAAAACAGAGCCTTAAAGTCACAGGCTGTGTGCACCTACTTCCATTACCAATTCCAAAGCGTTCCTTTAAGAAATGTGTCCTTAGCACTAGTGACCTGCAGTTTCTACTGGTGTGCAGGTTAATTTACATGGGAAATGAGCACTCACCAGCTCTCCCCTGGTATAACGAGAACATGAAGTAAACCTTTACTCAGACATCAGCTCTGCCTCAATCCCTCTGTAACCTTGACCAGGTCATTGAACTCAGTACTGGACTTTGCTACACAGGAAAACTCGTCAATGCTCATTTCCAGGCCTTGGGCACTGTATATAACTGGTACTGCCAAAGAAAAACAATGGGGCTGGAAGAAGGGGCTGGCTCAGCAGTTAAAAGCACTTACTGCTCTTGCAGAGGACCCAGGTTCAGTCCTAATTGATGGGATAGTTCAAAACCATCAGTAACTCACTCCAGCTCCAGAAGACATCAGACACCCTCTTCTGACCTTCAAGGGCACATGTTCATGGTGCATATACATTCATGCAGGGCAAATACATACAGTAAAAAAAAAGCCACCTTTTTGTTGTTGTTGTTTTTAATTGTGACATATACCTTTAATCCCAGCCCTCAGGAGGCAGGGGCAGGCAATTTTTGAGTTCAAGGTTGCTTGGTTTCCATAGTGTGTTCCAGCCAGGGCTAGATAGTGAAACCCAAACAACAAAAACTGATCTCGTGTGTGTGTGTGTGTGTGTGTGTGTGTGTGTGTGTGTGTGTGTGTTTTGTGTGTGTGTGTGTGTGTGTGTGTGTGTGTGTGTGTTGCGCTCAGAGGCCAGAGCTGTCTTCCTCTAGTACTCTCCACCTTACGACCTGGTCTCTTGCTAAAGTGGAACCTCACCATTTCAGGTAGGCTGGCTGGCCAACAAGCTCTTGGGACCCACNTGTCTCTTCCTCCCAGTGCTGGGGTCACAAGTTCACACTGCCATGCCTGGCTTTTTACATGGGTGCTGGGGATTTGAACTCAAGACTCTCATGCTTGTGAAGCAAGTGTCCTTACCACCTTACCACCTGAGCCATCTCCCAGCCCTACTGTCATCTTCTAAGCCTGGTGTTCCCAGAATAATAAATAGTAAGTACGGAAGCCGAAGTACATTACCCAATGGACTTCTCACCCCCGTCGGTTTGCCAGCCAGTCTCACCCAAGCAAGGATTCCAAGGTTTCCAGTACTTGGATAGGGAAGATGACAATATACTTCAGCTAAATGTTCTAAGTTTCTCTGAACAATCATTTCCTTGTCTTCGTTTTTCACTGCCCTGGGCTCCATGTTTCTCATCAATTCAAACTTACTTTAACGGCACCACAGTTCTTGTTTTTTATAACACTTAAATAATGAATAGGTCTTAGATCACCTGGAGATATCTCCTTACTCTATTATAGCGGTATCAGTGATTTTAATTAGACAAATCACCATCGCAGTCCTTTTACCCACCATACTGTCAAGGGCCTATTAAGGATATTACAGTAATAAGTATTAACACTTCTTAAGTCCCCATTAACAATAACTGAGAAATGTAATGTCAAGTAAGAAAAGAAAGGAAAAAAAAACAAACTTCACGGAAGTCATAATTAACCAAAGCTTAGAGTAACTCAAAAAATCATTAGTAACTTTTTCTTTCAGTTTTCTTTGTGCCCTATGCCTGCCTTGGTTAAAATGTGGTAATTTGCCTCTCATTGAACTGTAAAGTTTTTCTTTCTGGAGGAGGGGGTAATCTAGAGAAAGTAGACCAGTAGTTGCATGACTTCTTCAAGTGTCAATGCCAACTCT
>LZPO01117042.1:152398-170881 GCA_001675575.1 Neotoma lepida
AGCTGGTGCCTGATAGAGAAGCCAAGCTTTTGAGGGCTGGCTGTTAGCAGGAACGTCTCTGATCCTCCCCTACATGATACCAAGTCCTTCAGCCGGCTGCTGGATGCCTATTGTCACGGAGATCTCAGGTTTTCCTGCCTTCTGTGCTGTCCTGCTATCCTCTCCATGAATCTCCACCATAGCACTAGCAAGTCACAGGGCCACAGAAGCCACACAGAATCACATGTATCTCCTGAGAAGAGATGGAGCCTCAGCGGTGGCCCTTAGACGTAGCTGTGCATCATCACTTTGGACCACTTTCCAAAGTTTCTGATTTCGTGGATCTGTTTAAGGCCTGAGGATTCTGAATTTTATAAAGCAACTTTCCCTCCCCTTCCTTTTTTGTTGTAGGTCATAGAAATGGGACATCCNTGTGGATAGAAGAAAATGGCAGCAGCCACCTGGTTCTCCTTTCTCTTTTCATACTTACCATACCTCTGCTATCCTCCCTAACTTACCCCGGGCCTTGTNAACTTCAGTTATATTTCATAAGAGGAAAGCATGTACAGCAAGTCTCAAAAGAAATCTCTACTCCATCCTTTCCCTGCTCTTTGCAGGGCTGAGGATCTCTTGTCCTTTGTGTTTCAATCAGCCCCTTCAGGGAGAGGGAGCCTTGAGGGCAAGGCTGACATTTGGTCATTGCAGGTGACACTGGCTAGCTTTGTTTTATGTATGCTTCTACCATTAGGATTTTATCATCAGAAACAAAGGGGTGTATTTTCTTCACTGTTAGATCTCTGTCTCTGTCCATATCTTTACATTACTCAACATACGTATCTTCCAAATGCCCTGGTATATAGATAGTCAAACTAAGTTTCAAATTAGATGTTTGCTCAGAGGCTAATTTTAACNCTCTCCCATTGAAGTTAATAGCTACATGTGGTGATATTTTATCTGTGTTCCCCAATAAAATTTACCTGAGGATCAGAGGAAAAAGCCAGCCACTATAAGTAAACAATAGAAGTCAGGCAATGTTAGCACATGCCTTTAATCCTATCACTTGGCAGGCAGGGATCTGTCTGGATCTCAGTGAGTTCAAGGCCACATTGGGGAACAGAGCCAAGCATGGTGACACATGCCTTTAATCCTAGCACCAACCATAGAGGTCTGGAGGTCTGTACAGAGAGACAGGAAGTGAAAGAGCTGGGCAGGTAGAAGAAGTGATGTAGCTGGACTGAAAGAGGCANTGAGAGAACAGAATAGAAAGGAACATAGGCGTGGGTAGATAGGAAGCAGGGCTCTTTTTGGAAGCTGTGGAGTTGGTGAGGTGAGGTTAGCTGTGGCTCTTCTTATTCCTCTGATCTCTCTCAGGCTTAACCCTGATTTCTGGCTCTGTGTTTTTAATTATTAAGACCATTTAGAAATTTGTGTTATAGCCACATGTAGGCACTGAGCACTTGAAATGTAGCTAGAGCAACTAGGCAAATGAATGTTTGGTTTTCACCAAGTTCCATTTCACCCTAGGGCCTTGTCCCTGGAACTGGAGATTGCACCTGAGTCCTCAGGCATGCTAGGCAAATGCTCTACTGCTGACCTGTAATCCCCAGTCATCCTTTGACTCTTATTTTGAAATGGGAGTCTTATTAAATGNCNAAAGCAGGCCTTGAGCTTGGAATCTTCCTGCCTCATGCTCCCAAGTAACTGAGATTATAGNCCTACCCCATTAGGCCTGGCTTGCACTAAATTTTGAACAGCCACTTATGGCTAGTGACTACCTTGTCAGCCTAGGGCTGTCTAACTTGGACATACAATTCTACACTATTCCATTGCTNTTTTCATNAGGTTTCTGTGGTAAGACAAGGCTTGGAATATTGAGAGCTCAGGAAGCCAATCCCTAGTAGCTGGTAAGAGAATGGAAACCCACCTAAGAAAGGTAGAAAACACATGAAGGTGGCATTGATAAGCCNTTGTGGGTTAGTGGGGCTTATTGTGTTCAGTACTAGAACACACTCCACAATTGCTCCACTGAGAAGCTTAGTAGTGGAAGAGTTGTTGTATATACTGGAATCCTGCCTCTTGTGTGGGGCAGTTATACCCTTGTGTCTAGATAAAGCCAAGGGGCAGAGCACTGCAGGTACCCCAGGCTGGAATTGTCCTCCCAAACAAGTATCAGCGTGGGCAAAAGGAGTATTGGCTCTGTGTGAACCATATTGCTTCTCATCTAAACCAATCAAGTCAGCTCACACTAGTGTTTTTTTCCCTTGGGGAGAAGGAGAGTTGCTTAAGTCTGCTACATGCTGCTTAAAACAAACAGACAAGCAAACCAAAATGCCAAAACCAAATGACCAAAAACAAAATAAGAAAAGCTTTCAAAATTGTATCCCCAAACTATGCCTTTGCCTGTTTGCATTAATTACTGAATTGGATGCTTTCTGTGTCATTTCCAGCACAGCATGGATGCTCTGAACATCCCCACAGTCCAGGACCCACCTNGAAGCCATAAAATAGCTGACCCAGGGCATTGTCAATGGAGACATAATGAGACTCAAATACGGCAGAAAGTGCTTATTTGGTTGCTTTTTATTTGATAGATATAAAAAGATTAGATGCAGCCACACAAGGGAATCAGGAGAAGCTATATATATATTTTTTAATAGACTAGAATTACAGCAGAAGTGGATAGATGTGTAGATGACTCCTCCTCCTCTGACACTGAGCTTCACTGAGCTGCCAGCAAAGTAAATGTGATAGCAACAGAAGTCTATTGACAGCCAAATCCAAGGGGTGGACCAGCTTCTGAAGATGTACTTGCTCCTCCAGAGAAAGCAAGGCATTGCCCTGGCTTCTTCATCTGATCTCTGCAACAGTGTGCTGAAACAGTAGGGATACACTGGATGCTATGGAAGGCAGAACAGTGAGATCAGAGGTCATCAGAGAATGGTGGTCAGTGTGGTGACATATTGTGTTGCCCAATATACTGTGTCCCCCAATAAAATTTATCTGAGGATCAAAGGAAAAAGCCAGCCACTATAATAAACATAGAAGTCAGGCAATGGTAGCACACACCCTTAATCCTATCATTTGAGAGGTAGGGATCTGTCTGGATCTCTGTGAGTTCAAAGCCACACTGTAAGATGAATTTCTNAACGGTCTTGTTAAATAAAAACACAGGGCCAGAAATAGGGTGAAAATCTGACAGAGATCACAGGAAATAGGAANAGCCACCAGCCTCACCTCACCAACGCTGCTGCTTCCAAAAGAGAGTGTGATTTCCTATATCTCCACGTCTATATCCCTTTCTGTTCTNTTCTCCCATTGGCTCTCTCAGCCTAGCTACATCACTTCCTGTCTGTCTGTATAGACCCCCAGAATTCTATGGTTGATGTTGGGATTAAAGGCCTGTGTCTCCATGCCTGANTCTTTCTANTGTGACCTGGAACTCACAGAGATCCAGACAGGCCCTGCTTGCTAAGTGATAGGATTAAGGGCATGTGTTAACATTGCAAGGCTAGCGGCTGACCTTGTTCCTCTGATCCTCAGATGAATTTTATTGGGGGACATAGATAAAATACCACACACACCACATTGGGAACAGAGCCAAGCATGATGACACACGCCTTTAATCCCAGCACTAACCATAGAGGTCTAGAGGTCTGTACAGACAGACAGGAAGTGACAGAGCTGGGCAAGAAGAGGAAGTGATGTAGCTGGGCTGAAAGAGCAAATGAGTGAGCAGAACAGAAAGGCATATAGGCATGAGTAGACAGGAAGTAGGTCTCTCTTTGGAGACTGAGGTGTTAGTGAGGTGAGGTTAGCTTGTGTCTTTTCCTATTTTCCTGATCTCTCAGATTTTCACCCCTATATCTGGCTCNGGGTTTTTATTAATAAGATCATTTAGCAATTTGTCTACAGGCCAGAGGCTAAGGAGAGTGTAGCTGCCATCACCAAGAACCTGCTAGGGGAAGTTATCACCAAGCCACAAAACTTCTGTAATTTTCCCTTCAAAATCTTTATCCCAAAACGATTGTGATCACATCAGATCAATATTAGGATAAGTTTCTAGAGTCGTGATGCACCCCCTAAGGCTAGAAGAGGACACACTAAAGGGAACCAGAGAAAAGGAAGATGCTGGAGTATAGCTGACTACAAAATACTGGCCAATTCAATATCATTTGAATAAAAAAATGTCTAATTTTACAATTAAACTTTAACTCCACTTATTCTAGCCAGAGATACCCAAAGATTTGTGTTGACTCTTATTAAAGTATACAAAAATGTATCAATCCCTAATAACAAATAATATTCATGATGTTTTATACCTGAAGTGGTTTGAATAGGAATGGCCCCCATAGACTCGTGTTTGAATGCTTGGCCTATAGGAAGTGGCTCTATTAGGAGGTGTGGTCATGTTGAAGGAAGTGTGTCACTGTGGGGCCAGCTTTGAGGTCTCATATATGCTCAAACTATGCCCAATGTAGGATAGTTCATTTCCTATTGCCTGTGGCTCAAGATGTAGAACTCTAAGCTCCTTCTCCAGCTCCATGTCTGCCTGCATGCCACCATGTACCACCATGATGATAATGGACTAAACCTCTGAAACTGTAAGCCACCTCAATTAAATGTTTTTCTTTATAAGAGTTGCCATAGTCATGGTGTCTCTTCACAGTGATAGAAACCTTAAGTCAATACCTTAAATGTTTCTTAATTTAGTTAGTACCTAAAATGTCCTATAGTATGATTAGCTGATATTAAAACATTAATTGAACAATGTTTTTAGTTCACTAATAAAAAGGGGCAATACTATGGTGACTTCTCCCAAAGTCCCATTTCTAACCATCTAAATATAAATAAGCTAATTCATAGAATATGAATAACTATAAAAACAGGGGAAACATACAGTAAATCTAGTTAAAATATGTAAATTTTGATTATTTTAAATATGTGTTTCTTTTACCTGGTACCTTCACTTCAATAGGCCAAACTATGTTCTTGATTATTTAATATTAGGTATAGTGATCCTATTATATGCCACATGTAAATGGTATGTCAGATATAAATCAGGTAAGGAAGAAAAGTTACATCCAGATCATGATGGCTCATAGTTTTTCAATGATCCAGGGATTTCTTCCTTTTTTTTCTTTCCTTCTTTCTTTCCTTCTTTCTTTCCTTTCTCTGGGTAGCCTCGGACTCACAGAGATCTGCCTGCTTCTGTATAGCTGGTCATTCTTTGGACCACCAGCTTTCAAATAATGACATGGAGACTTCTTATTAAGTACAAAAGCTTGGCTTTAGCTTAGGCTTGTTTCTAACTAGCTTGTAAAACTTAAACTCACCCATTTACATTAATTTATGTTCTGCCACATGACTTGTTATCCACTGTACATCCAACTTCCCCTGCCACTGGTGAATCCCCTACTTCTCAGATCTCAGATTCTCCCTCCTCCCAGTTCTTCTCTCGCCCCTGAAGGCCCACCTATCCCCTTCTTCCTAGCTATTGGCTGTTCAGCCCTTTATTAAACCAATCAGAAGGTGCCTTAGCAGAGACATATCTTCACAGTGCACAAAAAGATTATTCCACAGCACCTCTGCCTCCCGATACTGGGAGTAAAGATGTGCAGCTACGGCCACCGCCACCTGGCAGAAATTTCTTTCTCAATGGCCTTTACCAGCCTCTCTCCTAAAGACTATTGTCCTGCCTACTCTTCAACATCAGATCCTAACAATGCGCTTCATAGCTACCTTATAATATTTAATTAATAAAATGTGACCCCCTACATGCACAAAATGTGATCCCTGGTCATCAGAGGGAATTGGAAAAAAAAAAAAAAAAACCTAAAAAGAAGCTGCTTCTACAAAGACTGACTGACTGGTTAAAACTTAGATGGTGTGGAGAGGCTGGAATTTTGCAGGTCTTGGGCGTTAGCCTCCTGATTAGCCATTCCTTATCCACATCCATATTAGAACTAATGCCCTGCAACTAATATATAAAACCTTTCTGAAATGTATTAATTTCTAGACCACTAGCTTCCAACAACCCCAAAGCTAAGAATGTTATCAGATAGCATTAGAGAACTACAGAAAACTTCCCTGCTCTTGCTGCACCTGCCTCTCTTATGTACCCATCGATGTATTTTAAACTCACCTTGATTTATAACTTCCTTTGTTATGTAGAACTGTAAAACTTCATGAAACTGCTTCCANGTTGTATCACAGAATTTGGGTAACCTAAGTCTGTGTTTCTGGGCCATGGTCACTCGCAATGGCTCCAGAATAAATGATCTCTTTTTAAGATGAGAGTTATTCTGGGCACAGTCTTGCACACCTTTAGTTCCAGCACTCAAGAGGAAGAGGCAGNCTGATCTTTGTGAGTTCAAGGCCAGCCTTGTCTCTGTAGTGAGTTCCAGGACATCCAGGGATTTGAAGGGAGACCTTGTCTCAACAGAAACAAAAACAAAAACAAAAACATAAAACAAACAAACAAGCAAACAAACAAACCCAAACACAACAACAAAGGTGAGAGCTGGTCTTTTGGTTTGTTTGTTTTGTTTCTGTTGTTGTTGTTGCATTGACGGTTTGCAGAATAGTGAAGCCCGTAAGGCTAGGAAAGGGAAAACCAGTGGAAATTAGAGTGAAGGAAGTTGTGGCAGAGTAGACTACAGAATGCTGGCCACCTTACTGCAAAGCTGTGGGTTCCATTCCCAGCACAGAAGGAAGGAAGGGAAGCAGGAAGGAAGAAGGGGGAAGGATGGAAAGAGACAGAATTTTACATGGAAATACTAAGTACCTGGAAGTACAATGTTATAGGATACTTAAAGAGAAAACTCTTGAGAGGCCTGAATAAGTCAAATGGAGTCTTTATTTTGTTTAATTTTTTCAAATTATCTTTAATATTTATTTATTTTACATCCGGACTGCAGTTTCCCCTCCCTCTTCTCATTCCCTCCTCCCTTCCCCCGATGCATTCCTCCTCCATTTCTGTTCAGAAAGGGGCAGGCCTTCCATGGGTATCAACAAAACATGGCATATCAAGATGCCATAAGACTAAGCACCTCCCCTTGTATTTAGGCTGGGCAAGGCAACCCAGTNTGAGGAAGANGTTCCCAAGAGCCAGGCAAAGCATTAGGGACAGGCCCATGCTCCCATTGTTGTGAGTTCCACAAGCTACACAACTGTCACATATATAGAGAGGGCTTAGGTCAGTCCAATGGAGGCTCCCTGGTTATTGATTCACACTCTGTGAGCTCCTATGAGCCAAGGTTAGTTGTTTCTGTGGGTTTTCTTGTGATGTTCTTGACCCCTCTGGCTCCTACAATCCTTCCTCCCTCTCTTCAGCAGGATTCTCCAAGCTTTGCCTAATTTTTGGCTGTGGGTCTTTGCATCTGTTTCCATCAGTTACTGGATGGAAGGCTCACTGATAACAACTGGGGAAGTCACCAATATGATCACAGGGGATGGCCTGTTTAGGCTACATATCCGCTATTGCTAGGAGTCTTAGCTGGGATTATCCTTACAGATTAGTGNGAGTTACCCTTGCATCAGGTTTCTGCCTGACCCGGAAAGCCCCCTCCGTTCCAGTCATCTCTTTCAGTACTCTCGCTCTTCACCCACCCCAACCTCATGTTCCCATGCCCACCTGCCCCTAGTCTACCCAGGAGGTCTCTTCTATTTCCCCTTCCCAGGGAGATCCATGTGTTCCCCCCTTGGGCCCTCCTTCTTACCTAGCCNCTCTGGGTCTGTGGCTTGGAGCATGGTTATCCTTTACTTTACAGTTAATATCCACTTATGAATACATACCATGTTTGTCTTTCTGGGTTTGGTTTACCTCCCTCAGGATGATTTTTTTCCTAGTTCCATCCTTTGTCTTCAAATTTCCTGATGTCAGTTTTTAACAGCTGAGTAATACTGAGTAGTAAGTACTCCATTGTGTACTTCAGAGGCATCTAGGTTGTTTAAATGGAGTCTTTATTAACTGTGGGGCAGGACTGTCCCTAACAGATTTTCAGGAAGCAGCCCTGACCTCCAGTTGGTTTGAGTTTTTAATGGCAAACCAAGCAATTTTGACATGTACATAAAGCAAGTGTTATTTACAGAAGTGGAGAGATAACAGTTAAATGGTCAGGCAATTAACCTTTAGCTCAGGGTCACATTACATAGGAATTTAGGAGTGGTCCAGAGGCCAGTTTTACCCAAGATAGATTTTAGCACCTAAAGTATTTGTAGGAATATTTCCATGAGATGGCATAACTATAGTTCATGAACTACTACAATAAGTATTGATGCCCACAATAGAAATAAGCAGCATGAATAAATAATTACAGAAAAAGAGGTGAAAATAATCACAAAAGAAGAAAAAGAATGGTTATCTCCACTGATTATATTGTCAAAATGCAAAATAAAACAAAAATATTTCCTGTAAAAGAAGAGCATCGACTGACCAGGTGGCATGTGCCTATAATCCCAGCACTCGAGTCTAAGGTAAGTTAGAGACCAGCCTGGTCTACAGAGTGAGTCCCAAGCCAGCCTATACTACATAGAAAAACATTAACTCAAAAAATATAATGAACAAAAAATAAAATTTAACACATTTTAAACTAAAATTTTAGGGCTGGCAAGATAGCTTAGTGGGTAAGGACACTTGCTACTAAGCCAGACGACCTGAATTTGATCCCCAGAATCTATATGGTGGAAAGAGAGAACTGACTTCCACAAGCTCTCCTCTCACCTGTACAAGAGTGCCATGGTATACAATAATCTCCAATTAATAAATAAGTAAAAAACAAACTAATAAAATAAAAATTTAAATGTGGGAGGGCAGTAGAATGCTCTCTTCTATTTCTTGGTAGAAGCATAAAATCATGTGCTTATAGAAGTCACTTTGGGGTGTGTGTGTGTGTGTGTGTGTGTGTGTGTGTGGCCTTGGAAATTTAAAATCCTCCAGTCCAATAATTTCATTTCTAAGAAGTTTTTAAAAACTATTTAAATTCAAAGTAAATGAAATTCATTGAGAAGCTGAGGGATAACTATGATATATGATATAAATATGATATAAATATGATATAAAGTCTTTGCTGTGCAAGCTGAAGTTCAGATCCTCAGCATCCACCTAAGAGCCAGGTGCCACAGCTCACATCTGAACCCCAGTGCTGGACAGGATGGCTATAGGCAGATCTGGAGGTTTGCTGGCTAGCTAGTCTGGCTGAAATGGTGAGGTCCAGGGTTAGTGAGAAGCTGCAGCTCAGCAAATGAGGAGGAGAATGATAAAGAACACCTGCTGTCCACATCTGGCTTCCACATGCACAGGCATAGGCAAATGTATCTGCTTATACATGTACACANACACACAAACACTCTCNCACACACACACACCAAAATATATTCATTCATAGACATTAATTGTAACATGATATAGCTAGTGAATAACTAATGAAAAATACATTAGAACTTTGAGTGGCACCAAAGCACATAAAATTTACCTTAAAAGTAGTCTACACATTGGTAAGATTTTTAGCTCTCTGAAAGTGATTAGTCACTGTTAACAGTTCAAGAAACTATCAATCTACCATGTATCCATTTATCTACTTTCCTTCCTACTTACCTACCTTGTACTTGGGGAGTTGAACCTAGACTTCATGTGTGCTAAGCATGTACCCCACAACCAAAATACACCCCAGCCCCTGTCTAACTACATATATTTCATATATATATATAATATATATATAAGATATATATATATATATATATATCTGTATCAGTGTAGTCTTTGTAAATAAAGTTCTATTGGAACTCCATCATGACCATTTGTTTCTGTGTTGTCTATGGCTGTTTATCAGGTAGGGATGAGTCACTGTGACAAGGACCATACAATGAAAAATGTGTAACATCTGCACCAGAATATAAATTCTCCAGAGTAAACTCACTGAGNATAAATATTGTTGTCTGCTTTGTCTGTTACTAGAGTNCCACTGCATAGAGAGCAGTGTTTGGCATGCAGTACAAGCTCAATGGATATTTATGAAGTCAAGAATATTTTTTCATGTTTAGTGAGATTTTGAATAGTTTGAGATTTGTTTGTTTGCTTGCTTGAAACAGGGTTTCAGTATGTAGAGCAAGCTGGCCTCAGACCTGCTNTTTTGTTTTCTTGCTTTCTCTTCCCAAGTGCAGAGCTTTAGCCATGCACAATCAAATTTAGCTGGTGTCTTAGTTATTTCTTTCAAATGTAAAAAATAATGCTTCAGTGAAAATAGATATTGTTTTCTTTTGCACTTTTATCAAGTACAATAATTTAAACTAAAACCTAACAATGTAGGGAAATACAAATGACTTATCAAACTTTAAAGACAAGCTGAAGATTTCACAGATGACTCTAAATTTGATTTTAAAAAGTACNTGTGAAGCTAAGTGTCCTACTTTGCTTTCTGTGACTGTGATAAACACCATGACCAAAAGCAACTTACAGGAGAAAGAGGTTGATTTACCTTACATTTCCAGGTCATAGTTCATTTAGTGAAGCCAGGGCAGGAACTCAAACAAGAACAATAGCAGAAACCATGGAGGAACACTGTTTACTGGCTCACTCTCTTGGTTGCTCAGTTATCTTTCTTATATAGCTCAGGCCCAATTGCCTAGGGATGATGGTACCACCCACAATGAGCTGGACCTTCCTACATTAATTACCAATTAAGAAAATACCTCACAGACATGGCCACAGGCCAGTCAGATCTGGGTAATTCTTCAGTTGTGGTTCCTGCTTCCCAGGTGACTCCAGNTTTTGTCAAGTTGACAACTGAATTTGACTGTGACACCAGGTGTGGTGAGACACATTNGTAATCCTAGCTCGTGGAGTATAGANGCAGGAGATTCAGTAATTACAGGCTATTTCAGCTNCACAGCAAGTTTGAAGTCAACCTGGGCTACATGAGACCTTGCCTCAAAAACAAACAAGCTAAAGNAAAACAAAGTAAAAGTNTGTGTATTGTTTTTAATGACTNATTTTTATATTATGTGCATTGATGTTTTGCCTGCATGTATGTCTGTGTGAGGGTGTCAGATCTCCTGGAACTGGGGTTACAGACAGTTGTTAGCCACTGTGTGGGTGTTGGGAATTGAATCTTGGTCTTCNGGACAAGCAGCCAGTGTTCTTAANTGCTGAGCCATCCCTCCAGCCCCCATGTGTATTAATAACTATAAGTTAAAGACTTTTAAATTTCTTTTTAAAAATTCTACAATAAGTACATGTTGATACAAAAAGCATCAACTCAGGGGCTGCTGGGGTGGCTTAGTTGGTAGAGTGAATACCTAGCATGCATGAAGCTCAGGTTTGATCCACCACTACATAAACTAATTGTAGAAGTACACACCTGCAACTGCAGCTCTCAGGAGTTAGAGAAAAGAGGATTAGATGTTTACGTTCGCCCTTAGCTACATAGTGAGTTTCAGGCCAATCTGGCCTACATGAGATCCTGTTTTAAAAACAGAAAAAATAAATATAAGTTTTTAAAAAAGAGTCGTGTGTGTGTGTGTGTGTGTGTGTGTGTGTGTGTGTGNGTGTGTGCATGTGTGTAGATATCTATGGAGGCCAGAGGAGGGTGCTAGATCCTCTGGAACTGGAGTTACAGGTGCTAAGAAGGGACCTGACATGGGCTCAGAGAACTGAACTCTGGTCCTCTGCAAGAGCAGCAAGCAGTGGTAACTTCTAAGTCATCTCTCCATTCCCTACAAATGGTTTCTAAGGACTCAGAGGACCCTTTTTATCTTGTCACCTCCAAGTCGCACTTTAAAGAGCTGCATNCTTCCCATTACTGTAAGTTTCAGTGAGTTCTTTCTCCTTTACACCCGNTGTTTAATGGCACCTTCGAAGCCCTCCCTCTTTGCCCAGCTTTGTCGCATGGATGACTTGCCTCCCCTGGACTGTGGGACTCCTTGTTCTTAGGACAGGCCATGTAAATCCCACCTCTGCAAGCTTCTGCACAACTTTAGTTTTGTCTTTCAGAGCCACCACAGCAATGCCTTACTAAGTCCCCATCACAGCCAGATCATCTGCTTCCATCCTCTTTCAGCATCTACACAGTCTGCCTTTTCAAGACAAAAGCAAGAAAAGTGATGTGAGTAAAACAAGCAGGGTAAGCAGACGGGGCTGGTTAGCTTCAGCTGTCAACCCGGCACAGTCTGGAATCACCTGAGTCTCAATTGAGGAATTTCTTAGCCCANATTGGGTTGTAGGTATGTGGTGGAGGGTTGTCTTGGCTGTTAATTGACCCAGCCCACGGTGAGTGGCACCATTCCCTACGCAGTGGTCTCTGGACTATATAAGAGTAGAGAAAAGTAGCTGACTGCTAAGAGAGTAAGCAGGCAGCATAGGTGCNTTCGTTTCTGCTCTTGATTGTGGATGTGGTGAGATCAGTTGTTTGAAAATGTGAGCCTCTGTGATTTCCTTGCAAGGATGGATTGTAGCCTGGAATTGTAAACCAAATAAACCCCTATCCTCCCCTAAGTTGCTTTTGGCCAGGGTATTAGTCACAGTAACAGAAATGAAACCAGAGCACAGCCTAAGAAAGAGTCCTGGGGACTGTGGCAATAAAACATGTTCCATCTAAAGAAAATGAGAAAGAAAAAAAAATACATATAAAAGAAAGAAAGAAAAGAAAAATAGTGTCAAAGAAAAAAAAAGGTAAATCAGACAAAGCCCACTGACAAAATCTGCCCTCTGGCCCTTCCAATTCATTCTGTCTGATCACATCAACCACTTACAATTTTCCTTGTAGCTCATAGGAGTCAAAGATGCAGAAAGGGATAGAAGATAAGTGTTAACTGAAGTTAAAAACTAGGATGGAGGATCTTGGAGACAGCACAGTTGGTAAAGTACTGCCTGGCAAGCATGGGGACCCAAGTTTGACCCCCAAATCTCATGTAAAATGCTGAGCATGGTGGCAGGTGAAATGGGAAGCGGAGACACGCAGATCCTTGGAAGTCCACTGGCNAGTTAGCCTATCCTACTTGGTGCAGTTTCAGGCCAAGGAGAGACTTTGTTTCAAACAAAGAGTGAAAGGTGCCTGAAGAGGCTGTGTTCTCATCTCCACACATGTGCTTATACATTCTAGCACACACACTAACTCACACATACACACGCACATACACACATCACCTACATTAGACTAGGATGGCTGTAAATTAGGAATTTGGGGTAAACAGGAATTTGAGATGGCAGCAAAAAGGTAGAGCTTAAGAATGAAGGAAGAATGTCTGTGGTAACACTTATATAGTAATTTTTTTTAGCATATTCTATTTTTTTTTTTTTTTAGTTCAAGCTAGCCTTGAACTCACAGTGTAACCAAAGATGGCATTGAACTTCTGATCCTCCTGTTTCTACTTCTCAAGTGCTGGGATTACACCATATGAAGTTTACGCAGGATCAAATCTAAGGCCTTATAGTTCATTGTAGGTGAATTCTCTAAACTAATCTACAAACACAGCTCAGGAAAGTCTAATATTCTTAAACCTATATCAAAATAACTCTATCGTCAAAATGGCTTAATTCAAACAGTCCAAAAGAAATCAAAATAGCACCCAAAGTATGTTNCATCATTTTTTATACCCATACCAAAGATTCTACGAGTAGCAATAAACATGGCCATCACTGGATTGTGTTGGTTAGGTCTGTATTGTGTGCAAGTATTTTGAAGCACTTTNCCCAGAAGTATGTAGCTCCTGCATTTCTCAAAAGAGACCCCAAGATGAGTGCTATTGTTCTGTTACAAGATCAGAAGAAAACGATATAGAAAGTCAATATGATACCTCATAGCTACACGTGAGGACTGAAGTCCAGTCCAGAGCTGGTCCTCTTATCTCCTGTGTGGTACAGCCACAAAGTGGTGGAAAAGGAGGAGCATTTGATAATAGCATTGTACATCACCATTTTTATTTTTGCCTTAGCACTGTTGCCATTTGTGTCTGGGTAGTTATTTGTCATCCTATATGTTCCTAGATGCTTACCAGTATGGCTGGCCTCTGCCTACCTATATGCACCAGCAAATGTCCCTGCCTTTCCAGACCATTATCTGTTTCCAAACATTGCCCACTATTTTATATGTGTGGGGCAGAGAAGAAGAGAAAAATGACCCTTTGATTGAGGAGTGCTGATAAATAGTTGTTATTAGAGTAGAAGTCCTTTAACACCGAATATTTTCACTACCACTTTAAATTTCTTTANGTTTATTTATTTATTTCATGTGCATGTGCCCTTTTAGTGCATGCATGTGGGCACAGATGTGCCATGCTACTTGTGGAGGTCAGAGGACAATATATGGAATTAGTTCTCTCCTTTTACCACTTGGGGCCCAGAGGTCAAACTCAGGAGGTCATCAGGGTTAGNGGCAAGTGGCTTTACCAACTGAGCCATCTTTCTGTCCCAATTCCTACTGTTTGGAAGTTTAATATTACTGGACATAACTGTTCTCTCTGTCACATTTCCATCTTAAAACACTAGATATTATTGCATCTAACCTATTTGTACATGTTGTGTTTTTATCTATCTCATCTTTTTGTGGGCTAATAAAATCATACCAAAGAACTTTAAATTATCAAGCAATCATTAAGTGAATTAAAATAGTAATTTTCATGTCATTAGTTTGACTTTAGCCAAGCCAAGGAAGTGCTATCCCAGCATTCCACGTGAAATGGCAAATATCAATTTGAAATGTTTCCAAGCAGTTAATGGTCCTGCTATCCATTTGATTTAGTGAGGGTTCAGGACACTTGTAAGCTCAACTTCCACAGGAAGTCACTTACTGCCATTAAGATCGATTATTTCCCCTTGATAAAATGAGTTTTCATGTGATTGTACNTTGTCTGAGGGAAAAGCATAGCTTTTAAGGGAAGCAACCTAAGATTAGCTCAGCAATTCCCCCTGTGTGATTACGTACAGGCAGAATTTGCTAATCAGAGGAAAATCAATTTTAAATGACTACCAAGTAACACAGGTATGTGGGAATTCATTTTTATATATTTGATTATAACTCAACATACAAGTTTTATTTCCAATCCAAAATAAAAAGAGCTAGCATGAAAGCTGGTCTCTGAGTCTGAAAGGCAAAATTTGGAAATTGAGTGTTGGCTCTTTGGTGTAGTCTCCATGATAAGAGCAGTTTGATCCTGTGTAAACTGCCTACATGGCTAACTCATGAGGCAANGACTGAATGCCTTAGTTCCCCTGGATACTACATGTGTTATTCAGTATTCACTGTATTTTAAGTGACAGAAACTGAAGCCAAAGCCCTAATGGTCCATTGGGGTGTTTGTTGGCTAACATATCCTCNAAATGGAGAGTCCTAAAGGCAAAGATTCACAGTCGTGTGGGCTCTGCCCTGAGCCTTCCCATTTAGTATTCTTTCAAATTAGTCTTCTCACAAGATGAGAGACTGGGAACTTGGAGCTTCCATGCCACATCTTCACCTCCTCTTGGCCACAGAAGAAAGACAGTTCTAACTGAAGTTTGAAAAATATCCATGGCACCCTCATGAGGCCAGCCAGGATCACAACTCCTAGACAAAATGAATCTGCACCACCAAAGTGGTAGCTGCCATCTGTTTTACAGTTCACAACCTTCATGAGCTACATTTTTCATTTTAGTCATTTTTATACAATCACCAGTGATGGGTGATGTTGTAGGTCAGATTGAAGTACAAGCAGTTTTACTAAAGAAGTTATCCTNGGGGAAAATGGTAAGATAACAGGATAAGCACAATGTATTAGTTAGCTTTCTGTCACTATTACAAAATACCTGAGCTAACCAATTTAAGAAGAAAGGTTCATTTTAGCCCACAGCACCAAAGGTTTTATAGTCTATGGCTGATTGGCAGGATTGTGTTAGGACCTGTGACAAGGCAGAATATTATTTACTACAGGAGTGTTTGACAGAGGAAGCCTGTTCACCTCATGACTGGGACATGAAGGAGAAAGCAGGAAAGACTAGGGTTCCATGATGCCCTACGAGGGTATGCCCCAAATCCTCACTAGGTGGATATTCTAAAGGTGTCACTACTTTCCTATCACAACACAGGCTGGAGTCCAACCCCTTAAGGTGTAAGCCCCTGCAGAACACCTTCCAGAACCATACCCAATGAGATCCAAGCTGCAAGCACAGATTAAGTGTGAACACTTGTGTGACCCCTGGGTANCTAGGAGCATGATCAGTGGTACTCCTGCCACTCAGCCAGGGAACTGGGCTTTGCANGTTAGCACAGTCCTTGGCTATGACTTTCCGTGAGGAGACATAGTCTCNTAGGCATCTTTGATCTGACTTTCCATAGGGCAGGAAGCTCTAGGAACCCTAGCAAGGGCAATTCTCTGGAGAGGGTCGCAGGCTCAGCTGTTTGCAGCAAAAGGAAGTAGGGAGCTAGTTAGACAGTACTGGTAGAGGGGGCACACTGAAGGAGCACATTGCAATGCTCATCCCAGAGTGGGCTAGATGCTGGATTTCTGTGATTGGCAGTTTCAACAAGAACCATGTTTTCCATCCGGAGAAAGGATTTTCTCACAGAGGGAAGATNCTATTATGTGGAGAAGAAAGATAATGAACAGACAAAATGATGCCAATTCCATGTGGCTTCAACTGACTTGGCCTTGTCATATTTGATCTCAAGCACATTAAGTCAAAAGCACAAAAACATACACTTAAAGAGGGAAGCTTGTGTTCAGTGAGAATTTGCTATGGACACTGTTTTTGCTAAAAGCTTTACTGAGGTGTGATTACCAAATTACAAATGACACAAAGTTACAATTTGTCAAATTCACATATACTTATACATTCACGGAGCCATCCCTTTACTTCAAGGTAATGTACATACCTACCACTCCAATAATTTCCCATGTCTCTTTGAAATCCATTTTCAAGTAAGCCCACACATACACATTTCAGTTCATGTAGAATATTTTTCATTTTCTAGTATTTTGTATAAATGTGTGTATTCTTTTTCTGCCTGGAATAATTACTTTAAGATTAATCTATGCTGGTTTGTAAATTTTCTATTACTTAGCAGCTGGGTTTTTTGTTTGTTTGTTTCTTGTTTGTTTTATGTAAGATGTTCCCATAGGCTCATAAGAGAATAGGAATGGTGTCTTGAAAGCAAGAGCTCACTCACTGAATGCTTCCACATATAACAATGCAAATTCATTTGAAAAGAGAATGCCTTAAAAGGTATCGCCTTCAGGATACTGGGCTAGAAACTGATGCCTAAGGAAGCCAGGGGTGAGCACAAAGAGGTCACTGCAGCTATGATCCAGGAGGCCCAGGCTTCCTCTCTGGCTGACAGCAAGACTTGATGTTGTCCACATGCTGCTGGTTTGCAGGCATGCAGGATACAAGAGTGAAGGGCTCAGGGAGGCTCATGGCAGGGTTCTAGAAGGCACCAGAGGCTAGGNAATCAGAGTTGGATTCTTTTTACTGAGCTCCTGCGTGGGCTGTGCATAAAGGTGTGAAGGTGAAGCCTAAGTCTCAGTGGAGACCTCAGGGTATTGGAGATGTCAAGATACATAGGACTTTTTCCAAGGAAAGTTGGAGGCCATGAAGTGGAGCTAAACCAAAAGGGAGAGAGGCCATGTGGGCTACAGATAACAAAGGAAGAAAGGTGGGGCTACCCAAGCCCACTATGAAGATGTCATCACAAGCCCCAGATGGCTTGGGGTTGTCATCACCAAGCTGAGGGGTTTTGCTTTCCCTGCTGGCTTTCAGTCTTGCTTTGGTTTCATCTTGACTTACTGGGTTCAGATTGTTCCCATTGGGAATGGAGAGGTATCTTCTATTCCAGTGAATATTGCCTTGCCNCCGCCCCCAAGTGCAGTGCTCACAGTTGAGTCTGGACTTGTTTGCTTGTTTTAAACAGTGTTGAAACTGTTAAGATTATAGNGAGTTTTGCAACTGGACTAAATGTATTTTGCCTAATGCGGTGGCCATGACCTTGTGGGGTGAGAGGTGGAATATCATCATTTAAATGTAGAACGGACCTTAGAGGTCATGTCTGAACACTTGCTTCCCAGCTGGCAGCTGATTTTGGAGGCTTCCCCGTAGGAAGGGGAACCTTAATGAGGAAGTGGACACTTCTGTGGGAGTCTGTGGGAGTCCAGCTCCAACCTGTTCCCATCTTTTGAAGGGTTCTTAGGTGGAGAAGAGAGGAATTAAGAAATGACAGATAGAAAGAGAGATCTAGACGATGAGAAGAAAGACAGAAACACAGGATAGCTCCGGGAGGGCCTGGGTCAATACCCAACAGTCACTTTGTTTATTCAAAAGGGCTTTTTATAACAATGCCAAGGGGCGAGGCAAAAGACTTCCCCTTGATGCCCGTGGTCAAATCATCCCATTATGCAGTCCTGCTGGGTAAAGCAAGCTCAGATTCTCTGACCCTGAGTAATTTCTCACTAGGAAGCCTCTGTGGGCTCCCACAAACTTCAGGTAGTCCTTAAGGTCTATAGCCTGGCCCAACTTCTTGTCCAGTTTCTGCTTCCTGTTCT
>LZPO01117042.1:184843-203651 GCA_001675575.1 Neotoma lepida
GAGGAGGGAGGAGGGAGGAGAGGGGGTTCTGAGGTTGGTATGTAAAATAAGAAAATCTTTTAATAAAAAAAAAAGAAACAAGTCCAATTTGTGTTGTCCATATAGTCACTGGAACCTGGTCAAACCTTCAGTGGCCAGCCCCTTAAAGAAAAGTGAGTCCTTTCCTCCCCCACCCCTGCCAGTAGCCATCTATTGTAGAGAGCTACACATCAGCATCCTTATCACAGTTTTGAAGAGTTCTCTTTGATGGCTTCCTGTCTATATTGTTAGTTTTTTTGGAGGGTGGGGGTGGAGGCAGAGGCTGTCACAGAAGCCTTTTATGTCTCTCTTAACTGTGAGTCTGCAGTCATCGATACCACTGCAGAAGAAGTTTCCTTGTCCTTTCCAGTCAGCAGGAACACAGNGAATGGACTTCCCTATGGTATCTGGCAACAGCACAGACTCCAGATATCNATGTGGCCTCCAGCATCAGCACATGCCACAGATTTCAGCATGGTCCCCTGGAGGCAGCCTGGCCCATGCCCACCAACATGGCTTCAGGCGGCAGCAGAGACAGCAGATATCCANGTGGCTTTTGGAAATAGCAAGGGCCACGGATATAAACTCGGCCCCAGGCTGCCGCAGGACCATGGACCCAGACATAACCCACTGTGGCAGCATGGACNATGGAAAGCAACGTGTTTAACACAGCCTCAGGTGGCAGTACAGGAAATGCACATCCAGTGGTAGTTCAGGCTGCAGCCATCGGCATGGTTCAGCCTCTTTCCACAGCTGACTCACCGCTCAGTTCCTCCATCCATCTCACACCTTCAGGGCACGTTTGTTTGATGTGGTGGGTTGGAAACTGCAGCACATCATTCAGCATAATTTTTGTCCACATCCTCTACATACAAATACTCATTGTCACGGGTCATTGGGCTGGCTCAAGGCCTCTGGTCTCCGAAGCACCATAAATACCAGACCATCGCCGAGTCTTCTTCGATCACAGCCATGCTTCAGGTTTTCATCTTTGTTGGTGATGACATGCTCCCGGATGTGGTTCTACAGCATCGGCTTTTCCTCTCAGTCCACAGCTCACAGATGGAGTAGGTATTGCGGGTTGACCTACTCGAAGTACTGGGTCTGGGCCCGGATGACAGCCAAGTTGGTCAGCGGGCTCTTCTGGCCTTACTTGCTTTCTTGATGATAGTTCTTCTTATTGAAGGAGTATAAAATTTCAGAGCAGTTTGAATCTCCATTTCTGTGTTTTATAATGATGTTGAACATGGTTTTATCAGTCATTTGAATTTCTTCTTCTGAAAATTCTTAGTTTGGGTATACAGCCAATTTTCTTTGTTTTGGTTTTGTATCTACATCCCAAGCAAAGTTTTCCCTCCCTCTCCAGCTCCCAGTTCTTGCCCCCACCCACTCCTCCTCCTCACATAGCCAACTTTTTAAAAATTGGTTTTGCTTGATGTTCAGTTTCTTGAGTTCTTTGTGGATGATAGGTACTGATTCTCTCTTGAATGTGTAGCTGCCTAAGAGTTTCTCCCCTTATGCAGGATACCTCTTCATTTGATTGTCAGTTTCTTTTGTGGATTTATGTCCTGCTTGATTGAGTCCTATTTAGAATAGCTTTCCCTGTGCCTNGAACTTAAAGTGTACCCCCTGTGTTTGCTCTAGCACCTTTGGCCTTTTGCTGAGGCCCTAGATCCATTTTGAGTATATTTTTGTGCAGAGTTAGAAAAAAGCTATTTTTATTCTTCTACATGTGGAATATCTAGTTTCCCTGGCATCATTTGTTGAAAACGCTGTTGTTTTTAAAAAACCAATGTGCATTTTGGGTATCATTGCCAAAATTCAGGTGGTTTTAGTTGTGTGGCCTTGCATCTGTGTCTTCTATTTNCCCTCATTGAGTTCCAACATTCCTATCTGAAAATCTACCTTCTGTAGCTCCACAGAGGAGGTGTCTAGAAGTCAACTGGGCTTACTTTCTAAGGGGACCACCCACCCTGGCTCACTTGGGCTCCCCAAGACTTTCAGGCCTAAAATGTTAAAATGAAAGTTGTATGTACTCTGATGAGAGGCAGCAGGTGCTGAGTTAGGACGGAAGCTGCTAGGATTGGAGATGGTGAGATGTGGATGACATCACAGCAGCGAGGCGCTGTGTCCACCAGACCGGAGGGTGTGGAGTCAGAGGGGCCAGTTTGTGCCAATCTATTTATGAAGACTGAGGTGCTTCCACCATCAGGCTATGCAAATGGGTCTCAAGAGCAGGTGAAAAGGCCACTCTGTCAATGCCAGGAAAATTACAGATATTGTTTGAGTGGAAGTATATTCCAGAGCTCATGCATTGGTGCTAATTTAGAAAGTGGAGGAAACTTTAGGGAGGTGAACCTGAGTGGAGGATATGGGTCACCAGGGTCATACATTCTAGAGTTATACTTGGCTCCACTCCTATTCTTTCTCTTTGCTTGCTGTTTGTTTCCTATGACNAGCCTTTGCCACACACTCCCACTACCATGTTGTTCTGTCTTACCATAGGCAGAACTGTGGATTGGGAACATGGAAGCCATGAGACAAAATACGTGTTTATCCTTCAAACTTGCTTACATCAGGAATCTTGTCATAGATATGAAAAGTCTGACTAACATATTAGCCAGGCAAGGTGGTTCATGACTGTTACTTAGGAGGATGTTGAGATCCAGGCTAGCCTGAGCTATGTAGGAAAACACTGTCTTAAAAACCCTAAAAGAAAGAAAGAAAGGGAGAATGAAAGAGAGAAGCAAACTCTTGTACAACAAAACAGCAACAACAGAAAAATACAATTTACTGCTCAGAAGCGACTAGAAGTTGACTTGGGGAGATTCACCTGCTTTCCCAGATGTAGGATTAGTAGATGTAGAGAGAGAGAGTAGAAATTTTGAGGAAGTCCAAGTTGTACTACGGTTCTGGTCAGAGACAGGGGACATATCTGAATTAGCTAGGAGCTTCTGAGGTCAGCAAGATGCTCCATGGGTGAGGGCATCTGCCACCAAACATGGTGGCCTCAGTTTGATCTCTGGAATCCACATCGTTGATCTCTGACAANAGAGAGGGAGGGAGAGAAAGGGAATAAAATGTAATAATTTTTTAAAGAAAAGAATAAAAGTGGTTGGAACACAGAGGAGGTAAGATGCAGATGATGTCAGCAATTCAAGGCTGTATAGCCAGGCCAGCGGATGTGAGTTAGAGGTATCTGTTTACAACTTATTGAAGACTGCTGTACCTCTGTCATCAGGCTCTGCCAGAGGTTCCTAACCAGAGNCAATCGGCCTCTCAGAAATATTTAAGTAATGTCTAGAGACATCGGTTGCCACTGGGGTGTGCAACCTATTGATATCTTGTGGGCAGAGGCCAGACATGTAGTTAAATACCATGCAATTCATAAGCTAACTCCTATTCGAGCTTGCTTCTCTGTTGCTGTGATAAACAGCATGACTAAAAGCAGTTTGGAAGATAACAGTGTGTTTTAGATTACAGTCTATCATCAGGGAAGCCAGAATAGGAACTAAAGGCAGGAACTTGGAGGCGGGAACTGAAGCACAGACCATGGAGGGGAACTGAAGCACAGACCATGGAGGAACTCTGGGACTTATATTCAGTTACCTTTCTGATATAGCCTAGGTCTATTTGCCTAAGGATGGTACTGCCCACAGTGGGCTGGGCCATCCAACATTAATCAGCAATCAAAAATACTTCACAGACGAGCCCACCGGCTAATCTGATTAAAGCAATTCATCAAAGCATGTTCCCTCTTCCCAAGTGTGTCAAGCTGACAACCAAGATCAGCTATCACAGCTCCCAACAACAAAGAATTACATCTTCCTCATATATTCAAAGACTGTGCTAGCACAGAGGCTCTGATAGGAGATATTTGTTCAATTACACAATTTCTAGAATAAATCGTGTAACAGATAGTTGATAACTATTTTAGGAACAAATGATAAAGCAATGGCTGTCATTTGTTGAGCTCTCCCCATGTGTGAGACCCTTTTNTCATATNCCAATTAATGATCACACAACTCTCAGAGTTATGGCTNTAATCTGNATCTTGTTTTCCAGATGAAATCTAGGAGAATCAGGCAGGTAAGTCACTCTCTAGAAGGGAAAGCAGCTGGAAGAAAAAATGTGGAAGCCCTTGCTTATCTGACACTAGCATTCATTTTATTATCAAAACCTCCTCTGTTTTCAAAGGAACTTAAATTGTTTTGGCCATAATCAAATTTCCAATTACTCAAATGCTGGAATAAGCTTTTATGAGCTTCATAAACTATCCTCCCTCTTCTTATTAATTAATTTATATTTTGTTTATGGCCACTCTCCAGGCTTGCTATTGCTATACGAACATAGAATTTATAAAGTACCACATTAGGCTGGTGCATTTCCACTTCTTAATAGCAAGACATTCAGCAATGTATTCCTAGGTTTCATACATGGACATCACCAGTTAGAAGGTGTGCTTGATGCTATTTCCCCAGATAGGGAACCCTTGAAGGATGCTTGATGAGGACAGTGAACAAAACATTGCCACTCCTCATTAAAAAGAAATCTCATTCTGTTATTTTTTGGGGAAATATACGCCAGCACACTCTCATTTTATTCACTGATTATATTGCTCACTCAGAAGCTTTAGTTGGGAGGAAAAAATGTTGAGTGAGATGGAGGAAACNCAATAGCAATGTACAGGAGGCTCTGAAAGAGTGTGTGCAGTCACTCACCCTCATTTGCNTGACTGATAGCTGATTGTTTTCTGAAAGCTCTAAAAATCCAAGCCAAAATGATGAAGGAGTCTGCTGTAGCATTGTGGGGACTTTTGTCACACTNTANTGCCACCAGCAGGTGTATAGGATGGTCAGATCTTGCAAACAATTCACAAAACCCTTGTTGTACTTTCNGCCGTCCGGCCCTAGNTTACCATCCGTCAGCTCTTGTCCCCACCTACGGTCCTAGTCATTGGCTGCGTGTGCCAGAAGAGCAACTTCTCTGCTGTGCACATCTCAGCACAACTGTTCCACTCGCCCAGGTGGAAACCAGTTAGTGCTGGAAGCGCCGAGTTCCTCGGGCTGTCCCAGGGGGCCCTCTCCAGTCGGGGGGCATCCATTACTCGAATTTGCTCAGTGACTCACACAGTGAGCCTGGGTATACTGAGACCTGTATTAGGTACTGACAAATATAGTCCCAGCTTTCATGGAGTTAAGGGGAGTCTAGAGAAATTCCTGCCTGTTAGAAATGGGTGTGGGAGCTCACAAGATAATTATCACATAAGTCCAAATATTTGGCAAGGCTGGAAGTTTTACTTCTGCAGNAGGATGAACAGCCACGTGGACTCAAGCAGGTAAGCACACAGTGAGGTTTCCACTGGCCTCTTCTGCAGGGCTCCNATGCCAGGCTCTGAGAGCGGCACAGCTGATAAGCAANGTGAAAGTTTTAGCAAGCCACAACTTTGAGCACATATTTTGATTTCAAGAGGTGCTGACCCTGAGGGAACTGGAATTTCTGTCAAGTGGCTTCTTTACAGTTTTTATAAACGGAGTTTTTGTCTCAGTCAACTCCTCTTTCACAGAAAAGAGAGCACATTTTGCTTCATTTCCCATAAGCCTTACCTGGAATCTCACACTGTAGAGCTTTGTATCTCTTCATTTTGTTTCTATATTTTTTTTCCCTTCTTAGCATTATGAGCAGCCCAGTATCTTGCTTACCTTTGGATTCAAAGGGTCCATTCCAAAGCTTGTGACAAGGAAGACCCTAGTACATGTGTGCATGNCCACCTGGGGTTTTCTGTGACAACTTAGGAGAGTCTGCTGAATAAAGTAACAACCCATGGCTCTATTTTATTTTTTGGCTCAGTTTTAAAAATTGTACTGATTCTTGCTATGTGGCAAAGCTGACTAAATTCACAATCTCCCTTCAGCCTCTGGAGCACTAGGACTATCGGCAGGTACTACCAGGCACAGATCTATTTTTATTTAAAAAAAAAATCAACAACAACCCAAACCCGTGTCTCTCCAGGTTTTGCCTTAACTTTTGTTCATAAGAGAGAGATAAGCAGCTTGGCTATTCAAGCTCATCNGATTTCTCCAGTTTAAAACATTCTAGTACTTTCTCCATGTGTGGTGTTGAGTTCATATGGCTACTGAGCATCTGGAATGGGACAGAAACAGGGAGTGGTGGCGAACACCTGCAACCCTAGCACTCAGAAGGAGGAGGCAAGAGTGTCAGAAATTGAAGGTCATCCTTGGCTATATAGTGAATTCAAGGCCAGCCTGGGTTACATGAGACCCCACCCATACCCCCCCCAAAAAAAAAAGAGAAAGAAAAAGAAAAATCACTAGATCCAGTGACTTTACTGAATTGAGATACGGTAAAGGAGACCTAATAAATAGAAATCTAAAAGTTAAGATATCTGGTTAATACCGCCTTACTTACATACTAATGTTTCCATTAGATTGGGTTCAATATTCAAAATTAATTTTACCTGTTTATTTCTACTTGCCTCTGTCTCCCAAATTGCTGGATTACAGGAACTAACCACTGCAGGCAGCTTTATTTTATTTTGCAAAATGAGGCTACTCAAACACGTGTGTGTGTGTGTGTGTGTGTGTGTGTGTGTGTGTGTGTGTATATGCAGAGAATGGTGTTCAGTGTCTCCCTCTAAGTTTTCCATCTTATATTCTGAGACAGAGTCTCTCACTGAAGCTGGAGCTCACTCAATTCAGCTAGATGGGATGATCTGCAGGCCCCAGGTGATCTGCCTCTCTCTGTCTCCCATGTGCTAGGATTACAGGTGTGTGCTGCACATCTGGCTTTTTAAAAATGTGGGTACTGGGGATCAAACTCAGGTCTTTAGCCTTGCATGGCAAGCACTTTATGACTGAGCCTCCTCCCAGCTCTAACTCAAGCATTTTTAGTTGCAGAAATGTCTTTCCTTGTATTCCTGCTGAGCTCTGCTCTTCTAGATTTTTGGCCTTCCTTTCCTTTGGCCCTTCATCTCAGGACAATCCTTTGGAGGAATTCCTCNTTTATTCTGATATTTGCAGTGAAAGTCCTGAACACTGACTGTCCNTGCACTCAGCTTCATTTACCTTATACCTTCATATCTGGAGATGACCTGAACNGGAGATGCCTGGGATAAGATGGCTGGGAGGACAAATCCTTGCTCCCCTCCTCTTCTGTTCCCCAAGGTCTCCTTTGGCAGCAGGGCTTCCCAGTTTCTCTTTGGGGAAGATCTGGTTTTGCACCGTTTCTTTCTCCTCTGGAGCAGTTGGCTTCAGCTCCTTGGCCTGATCTTCGTGGCAGAAGGGCTGCAAATACNGAAAAGCAACTTCCTCCTGAGGAGGAAAACGCAGTTTGGTATTTCATGCTGTCATTCCCTCCAGATTTGTTTATTGATTGAATGAGAAATCCAAAACATTGAGCTATAACTGGAGTTCATCTCATGGGAAATAACACTCAACTGTATTCCACATTTTGTGGTCCAGAATCATGGAAGAATATCATGCTTTATCACCATCTCCTCCACTTCCACGGCTAGCAGATTTTTTTTTTAGAGAAAAGATGTTGTAGTAAGCCTCACAAGGACATAAGCTTTCTTGAACACTACTCAATGGGTAAATATTAGGTTTACAGGTACAGAATGAATCCTTGGGTAAACACAGCCATTTACAATTTTTCCAGGATCTTAGAGGTAAGCAGTGGGATTTCTGAGCTTTTCCTTTTGTGACAAAAAGAAAAAGAAAAGAGAGGATCCGCTCAGAGATTAACTGTTCTACATATTTCATGCCACTGAGGGCCCCAGATTACATACCCCAGGTCATTCTTCAATGTGCAAAATTGAATATTTAACTCATCCACAGGCACAAGGATATATAGCTTATTATTATCAATACTTTCAAAACTACTGTGATGAAAAGTCTAGTCTTTAAAAAAAATGTCAACTGGTGGCTCATGGAACTTTCCTCTGCTCTTTTGATGACTGATCTGTGGTTCTGTAGTACTATCAGTAAGCTCTTTCCTGTACCCACCCCTGTATTATTCACCCCACCCCCATCCCTGGCAGGAATGACTAGTGTGACTGTTGTTGTTTTCCTCAAAATGAGTTCAAATTGTGAATGACATAAGTTCATCACAGCCAAACCAAACCTCTTTTTTAATTGCAGATCTCAAATGCCCTCCCCTCAATTAAAACAAAATGCACAAAGCACTGCCAACTGTTTTTCTAACTCTTCCAAAATGGAGAAGATCCAAAACGACGAGTGCTTTCAGATGGATCGAATCGCATTAAGACACATAAACATTTAAAATCACTTGCAACTTTTTTTCTTGCTGTTTTGGGGAAATGTTGACACTTAAGTCATAGGGGTTGTCAGTCAGGATGAGCATATGGCTGTTGACTGCCATTTATGTCCCTTGGAAGTCAAGACAGTTTTTCCGTTTTATTTAATTTTAAGTTGTATTATTATTATTTTCTTAAATTCTAATTTTTGTAGGGTGTATGTGTGTGTGTGTGTGTGTGTCCTGCACATGTACGCATATTTGCACATGCCTGTGTGTGCATGTGTTGGAGACCACAGGTTGATTCTGGGTATCTTCCTCTATCTCCTTTCACCTTAGTGTTTGAGACAGAGTCTTTCACTGAGCTCACCTGAATCGGATAGTCTGGCTTGCCAGCAAGTCATCCAGGGTCTGCCTGTCTCTGGCTCCCCACCATTGGGGTTTCAGACCTGCACAATCATGCTTAACATTTACATGAGTGGTGGGATTTGAACTCAGGTCCTCATGCTTATGCAGCAAAGTTCTTTTCCCACTGAGCAATCCATCCTCATATCCATAGCATTGCATCTTCAGCAGTCAGACCCTGAGCTGCTTCTTGACGTGTGATCGGGCATCAGGTTGAGCATTACCTGTGAGAAAGGACAATCTTTGGGGATGCCCACTTAAATAGATATTGATCCTGAGCTTATTCCTTAATTTCTGTGAAATTCAATATCCTCCTTTGTAAACTATGAACAACAACCCATGTCTTGCAGAATTTACCTTTGTTTTGTTAACTGAAGAAAATGAAGAAGAAAGCAAACCACCTGTTACTCTCAACATTCTTATAAAATGAATTATTTTCATTAGCAACAATACCACAAAAGGCAAAGGGGCAGGAAGGAAGAAAGAAAAAGGAAAGATTCTATACTTTCTTAAATTGAGCAGATGTAGATCCATGAATAAAGCCCTCAATTTTTTATTCTCAATGAATGGTAAAGGATTCATTCAAAGCAGGCATTGGCTGAACTGATAAAATGTGTTCATCCCAAGCCATGTTACCTTCTATTGGCTGGACTCCTCTTGTGTTTTGAATGACTGTGATAGCAGANCCACATTTCATTAGGTAATGGGATGATGATGAGCCTTTTTTCTCCATTGAGGCTGAGTTAAACTCTGCTTTTCAAACACACTGTGCCAGGCTCTGCTGTTTTATGATCTATTTTCAGTGGCTCTTCCTCTGACCTGAGAACACACACGTGTGCTCGNTCACTGGTGTTCCCATCTGTGCAGATCTGCTCTACTCTCAGCTTTAACAAGTCTCATTATATCAGCTTTCATTTTCCCTCTCCCATCTGCTGAATATGACAGATGAACTCCCTGAAAAAGTTTATCATCTTCAACGTTAGAGGATTGCATGGCCATGGATCCTGACTTCTTTATCATTTGTCGTGAATCTTTCACTTGTTTTTCAGATCATTATTAATTCTTCAGGGTTGGGCATTTGGCTCAACATGTGTATCAGCAGCAGACATGTGTGCTTTGTAACCATGGAAAATACAAAGGATTGTCTGTGCAAGAATGTAAAATTTGAGAGCTGAGTGTGATGGTGCACATCTGTAACTCCAGCCTGTGGGATGCTGAGGCAGGAGGATCCCAGCAAGTTTGAAGCTGACCTGGACTACATAACAAGTTCAAAGCTGGCATATGGACAACAGAATGAGATGTTGTGTCAAAAAAAGTATTGGAAAACATGTGTTATGCTGTTATAGAATTATAATTCTGAATTCAAAGATAATCATGCTTGCTAATATATAGACCCACATCCTAGATTTTGTCTGGAATAATTAATATCCATGATGAGGAAAAGCCAGCTAATAGTTACCTTGAGAACTATACTCTGGAGAGATGACTGTAAGACTACATTGTGAAAGTTAATATTGGCAAATGAGCTGTTGATAAATGATTCCCAATCTATAGTTAGTTAGTTAGTTATGCTTAGGGTTTTGTGTTGTAGTTCATCTGTAACATAAGTGTGATTGCCGTGGCACTTAAAAACATTAATTGCTCTGAAACTGAGATTAGTAACAGAACAGAGTCCAGAAGAGAAATAACCAATTAATTATGAATATTGCATTGCATGCTGTGCTCAATTTCCAGTTACAGAGTGAGCACAGAGTGACTATTCAATACCTGGAAATAGCTAAGAATCTGTGCCAAATCAGATAGAGTTTGAGTCTTGGCTGTAAAAATAAGAATTTTTATATGAACTTTGGTACTTTCTCAACCTAAGTATTAATTTCCAATTTCTAAAGCAGTAGTGTTAGTCTCAGTATTACAGGTTTTCTGTTCCTGTGTTGGTACAGTAGCTACTACTGCAGCAATAAATAGGATGTATTTACTCATTAGGATGAGATTAGACATTGAAACTCACAGCTCAAAATATTTTCTGCATGAAGAAGTACTAAAAATTCAAACAAGATTGTAGTGATATATTGTGTCCCTCAAAATATTGTGTACCCTAATAAAACTTGTCTGGGGTCAGAGAACAGAACAGCCACTAGATAGACATAGAGGCCAGAAAATGGTGACACACACACCTTTAATCCTAGCATTCTGAAGGCAAAGATCCATCCAGATCTCTGTGGATTCAAGGCCACAATGAAAATGGAGCTAGGCATGATGGCACACACCTTTAATCCCAGCACTCAAGATCTCATGTCTTGCTTGGAAAAGATACATGCCTTTAATCCCAGGAAGTAATGGCAGGAAGCAGAAAGGTATATAAGGTGTGAGAACCAGGAACTAGAGGCCTCTTAAGCTTTCAGGCTTTGAGCAGCAGTTGAACTGAGATTCATTCGGGAGAGGACTCAGAAGCCTACAGTCTGAGGAAACAAGATCAGCTGAGGAGTTGGCAAGGTGAGGAGGTTGGCTGTGGCTTGTTCTGTTTCTCTAAACTTTCAGAATTTATCCCAATACCTGGCCTGGTGTTTTCAATTGATAAGACCATTTAAGATTCACTTTACACAAGATGAAATATATTAACATCATACATGGCTACATGGTATCACATGGAATAGTAAATGGTACATAATGGGGCGGGCAAATTGTAGCTCATGAGCTCCCTGCTTGTTTTCATGAGTGACAGTTCATGCGGGCACAGTTATACCCATAGTGTCTACACATGTACCACTTGTGCCACGAGCTGAATCAAGGGTAGCCCACAAAGTCTAGAGTATTTACATTCTGGTCCTTTGCCAGTCTCTGGGAGATGCTGATGCTTCAGGCTCATGCTCATTGTCACTGGAAAAGCAATGAGGCACCAAGCATTTCCTTAGACCTCACTGCAGAACCTGACTCCGTGTTATGCGCATAGAAACAATATAAGCATCCTATGGTAGAGTA
Source organism: Neotoma lepida (assembly GCA_001675575.1). Lineage (NCBI taxonomy): Eukaryota > Metazoa > Chordata > Mammalia > Rodentia > Cricetidae > Neotoma > Neotoma lepida. Next base: position 196,520 of record LZPO01117042.1, read on the forward strand.
GGCCTTTACTATTGATTGTCTATAACTTCAATAAAAACAAATGATTACATGGGAAAGGAAGGTTGCCTAAATGTCTGTTAACATGGGCATTGTAAAGAGCCAATTACATTTAGAAAATGTGGTTCTAAAATTTCTAACCCATACAGACTCTTGACTTAGCTCAAAGGTCTCAAAATTGAACATGTAGCAAAACTACCTGGGGGTTTGATTAGAACATCAATAGTTTGACTCAGACAACAGACTTAATAGAGATATTTCAAGGTCTGAGAATCTGTATCTTACTAGTTCCTGGGGAGGTCATTGCTGCTGTTGTATGGAGCACCTTTGAGGACCAGGTCGATCTAAACACATTGCACCTCTACAAAGGCTTACCTAAGTCTTCATTTAAGCACACTCAGCCTTTATCACTGCATCTAGCCTGTCTTTACTCTACACTCAACATATTGCCTGCATTCATCAGTTTCCTTGCCAACCTGGTGGATGAGAAGCTTGGCTTGAAGGTTGTCTTGTGTCTGTTACTGTAAAAAAATATCTTGAAACTCAAGAAAATCTACATGGGGGCTGGGTATGTAGCTCAGGGGTAAAGTGCTTGGCTAGCCAGCACAACAAATAGAATAGAAAAAGAAAACACCCATGGGTATCCTTGTGGGATGTCCCCAAACACACACCATGAATTTGACATCATTATTCCTGTCATTACTGAATTGCTACTGAGTGGTCCCAGGTAAGCAGACTCACCGACGGAAATTAGCAGGCAGGGAGTTTATTGACAACTGCTCTTGAGTTTAATGTCTGTAAGGATGGGAAAGAAATAGAATTGGTTAGAGGACAGTTTGTAGAGTGATCCTGAGCTGTCAGCCGTCAGCAGCCAGGGCTCTCAGAGGCTGGAGGAATGGGAACTTAAGTCCTGGAAGATAGATGGTGTCTCTGGGAGGCACACCATAGCACTGATATGGATCCGTACATTGATTTTTTTCCCATAAGTATTTCTACATGTATCTCTAAGAGACAAAAGAGTTTTTTTTTCCAAAACCTGCTTCCATTATCACACCCAAACTGAATCTCCAACAATTCATTAGTATCCAATCTGTTCAGCAGTCAAGTTTCCAATTTCCCAGTGAGTATATCTCTGTATAACTATCATTAATTAATTAGTTAATTAATTGATTGATTTACAGTTTGCTTGCTTCGGGGCTCAAGTAAAGTCCATAAATTACAGGCAATTAACATCTTTCAGTTCTCTTTGAAGCTGTAGGTTTTTGTTTCATTATGTTTTCCCCTATCCTGATTTATTTGTTGAAGAAGCATGATTGAATTCTGACCTATACGGTTTCCCAGAATAAAATCTTCTACCCTCCTCAAAGTTCCTACTTCAACCACTCTTGCCTCTTGCAGTACAGCTTCCTCACAGGTTCTGAAGATGAAGATATAAACATTTTATGGGGTGTAGTAGTACGTCATGCACTGTGTGGTTCTTTGAGACATTCAACAAGCACATTACTCATTAGTAGGAAACCTGAGCTTTGTTGAATTTTGGAAGTAATAGAATAAAATACAGCAGCATTATCACTTAGCCAAAATTCACGCTTGTCTGATAAGTGGCACACATCTCAGAATAGCTGTGAATGTGGCCTAACACATTTGTAGATGGCAATACCATGTCACAATGTCAGAAGGTTGAATACCTTGGATAGACAGCCCTGTAATGACTATGTAAACAAAACCACCCTTCCAGAGTGCAAGGGAATAAAACCTTAGTCTTGTTAGAATGCGCTATATGTTACATAGAACAGCAGTAAAAACCATTCCTTGCTGGCACAGTGGTCATACCTGTGGTGCATACTTATTATCATAGCGCTTAGGAGGCAGAGACAGAAGAATTACCATGAGTTCAAAGCCAACTTGACTTACATAGTAGGTTTCAGGCCAGCCAGGGCTACACAGTGAGATCCTGCTTCAAAAACCAAGTAAGTTAAAAAGTAATATAAAAGACATTCTTTATATTGTTATTTATCTCTTGCCAAGCACACCCTCTGACAATGACTCTATACATCCTGCCCTTTACTCAACAAGCTCTTTTGTGCCCTTATTCTTTTTTATCACACATCAGTCTTTATACAATTGTTTGTTGATGGTTCATAATAGATGTTCTAAAGAGTCAATAGCAGAGAGAAACCATATGCAGGACACAGACACACTGCTGGAAGCATTTTCTACTCCGAAAGAACCTGGCAACATTACACAATCTTTTTGAACTTCTTCCCAGGGGATAGCCCAAAGGGGAAGTCAGCAGAATTTAATATGTGTAAGAAGAAATTTTCAAAAAGCTAGGCCTGGCCTTTAGAGAACTATTGGTTAGAGTGCAGATCATTCTGAAAGGAAAGAGAATGAGCAGAATGCCTTCAGACAACCTGATAGGGCAGCAGGAAGTCTTGTAGGAGGGGCAAGTGTTGAAGCTGTAGACAATGAAGACCTAGAGATGAGTGAGAGGAACTGGAGGGTAGAACCATCATTTGACATCCCCCCCAAAAGGCTGGACACATAGTCCAGTAGCTGAACTGAGCTTACATGCATATCATTTGTATATATATAGGAGATTATGAGACAGAGTGTGTATGTGTATAAAAAGGAAACATCCAATGGAGTGTAGTGTGGAGGGGAATATTGAAACAGTGATTTTCAGTTTAGAGTTCATTAGTGTACTTGGGANAGTCGTGAATGTAGATCCCCAGATTCCTCTTCTCCATGTTCCTGCCTGGTGGGTGAGTGGTGGGTCAAAAGTTGATCCCAAGAAAAGTATTCCATTAACTCCTTTTCATGTAGATATTTATTCATTTATTCATCAGAATTTTAATCCTTAATTTTTATTCTTGCTGTGAAGGGCTTGGTGTATGTTAAGCTTTACCATTGAGCTATATTCTTAGCTCTTTGCATTTTGATCCAGTCTCATTATGTAGCCTAGGCCTCAGTTTCATGATCCTCTTGCCTCTGAAGCTTGAATGCTGGAATTAGGTCATGCACTAACCATGGTTTGTTTTTTTCCCCCAGAGACAGAGTTTCTCTGTGTAGCCCTGGCTGTCGTGGAACTTGCTTTGTAGATCAGGCTTTCCTCACAGAGATCTACCTGCCCCTGCCTCCCAAGTGCTGGGAGTGTGCACCACCACTGCCCGGCTACGATGCTTGGCTCTTAATCAGATGTTTATTGAACATCAGCTACAGGAGGAACTTAATGATAGAATGCCCCCCCCCTTCTGCCAACTGCACCACACATCTCTCTGTTTCTGTTCCAGGTCTATCCTGTCATTTGTGGGACCACTGTGTGATTTTTTCTTTTGGTCATTCTGTTTCATTCTGAGGGATATTATTGCTAATCTTTGTGCAAAAAAGTAAACATCTCATGGGTCCAATCTTCATTACGGACCACAGAAAACAGTGGGCAATTCTTCCTATTGTGGTCACTTAGTAAAGAATTGAAATTGCATTCTGGGCCTTTGGCAAATCCTTTGCAGAATGTACTCCCATGTGTCCATGGTGCTGATACTTTGATCCTATGTCCTTGGACCAGTTTTGGCTATCTTCTTTATATTTTATTTATTTATCTATCTATTTATTTATTTTTATTTTTTATTGTGTGTGTGTCATATGAATGTGTGTGCCTGTGGAGGCCAGAAGTTTACGTTGGATATCTTCCTCTATTGCTCTCCATGTTTTGGGAGGTTAAAAGTTTATTTACTTTATGTGTAGTCTATGTGCCTTGAGTATATATTTATTCACCACATGTATGCAGATGTCCCCAGAATCCAGAGGTGGGCATCAGATCCCCTGGTACTGGAGTAACAGATGATTGTGAACTGCATGTGGATAACCACTGAGCCATTTTTCCAACTCCTTCATCTTACCTTTNGAGATAGGATCTCTCACTGAACTTGAACTTGAGGCTTAGCAGTTGGACAGCAAGCCCCCGTGATCCTCCTGCCTCCATCCCTTTCCCCCAGACTGGAGTTATATAGCAAGCCATTGGGCCAAGCTTTTACATGGGTCCTGAAGATCAAACTCAGGTCCTCAGCCTTGTACAGCAAGTGCTTTGCCACTGAGCCATCTCCCTAACCCTTCTGCTTTCTCTCNTCTCAGCACTACATTCTTTGGGATCACTTCCACCAAACAACACTTTATATGTAAATCTTTGTTACAGGCTTGACTTCGGTGGGAAAGTCCAATGGAGACAGTGACTAGAAAATAAATTGATTATTTTAAAGATGAACACATTGAAATCATTAGGCATGAGATGTCATGATGCCAGAGCTTNTCTTTACGTATTTAACTAACATCAAAAGGGGCAGAGAAAAAAAGGAGCAGATGGAAAGAAGGGACCAATGGGAGAAAAGGCCACTCTCACCGTGGATTATGTGGGAGAATATGGTTGACTATTTTTAAGTTAATATAACAAACAGTTTAAAAGACAGAAGTCATTCAAAAGCCCATGAAGCAGAGGAACAAAGTGTACTGAGAACGTCTGTGGGGGACCCAGCCCTGACAGGCTGTCAGGAGAGACTTCTCTGAGATAATGGCNTTTGATCCGTGATTTGAGGGATGAAGTGGATTTCTCAGATCCTTTCTTCCAAGACNCTTGAGATACCTTGGTGAATCTGGCCACAATTCCAGGATCTCTTCTGGACTTTTCTTAGATTCCTGGGTACTCAGCTTGGTGTGTGTGTCCTGGGGCTGCCTCTTTTTAGCATCTTCTCTCCTCAATAGAAGGGGATGTTTCATAGCTNGGTGGCTGATGGGCTCAGCATAATGCAATTCACTTATAATTTCAGCAAATATCCAGTCAAATAATTCTTATTAATATTCTTTGCTAATTTAGAGGCATTTCCTCCATTGATATTGACATTTGAACCCCAAGGCTTCCTGACATATATCATTACTGTTTAATGTTATCACCTCACATTGCTTATGTACCACACAGTGATTTCACTACAGCATCTCATGCAATCCTCATTGTTAATATCCTTGTAATGTTCCCATGCTTGCTTTGTTTTCTTTCCTCTTGATTTATTTTTGAACCTCTTTCCATCTTTCTTCCTTTTCTCCAACCCTTTCTTTACAGCTTTGTCTTTTCTTCCTTCCATTCTCTTTCCATTTCCTTCTCCACCATTCCTTATCTTTTCTTTCTTCTCTTCTTCTTTTTTCTTCTGTTCTCCCCTTTCCTACTATTCTTAATTATAAAATGTATTTTTATTTAGGTTTGTATTTATTTTGGTAAACTAGGGAGTTTAACTGGGGTTACTTGAGTGAGGGATTAGTTATAGAAAGAAGCTATTAATTATGAATTAATTAGTGAAAAGTGAAAATGGTTCATGAGGATTGTCTTAGTTAAGGTTTCTACTGCTGTGAAGAGACACCATGACCAAAGCAACTCTCATAAAGGAAAACCTTTAATGGGGTGTGAAGCATGATCCTAATTAGTCTTATCAATAAAAACCTGGAGTCAGATATTGAGGTAAATGCCGAAAAATCAGAGAAGCAAAGGAGCAGCCATAATCACTTCTTACCTCTCTGAATCCCCAGACCTATAGTGGGCCCAGATTTTGTCTCCACCCTCCTTATTATATTCCTGTCTCCATGTCCTGATTGGGCTGGGATTAAAGATGTGAGTCTCCCAAATGCTGAGATCAAAGGCATGAGTCTCCCAAGCACTGGGATCAAAGGTGTAAGCCACCAATGCCTGGCCTCTATGGTTAACTAGTGGCTAGCTCCACTCTCTGATCTCNAGGTAAGCTTTATTTGTCAGAACACAAACAAAATATCACACAACATCTCTCCCTTTTTGTCTAAATACAATAAGTACAATAATTATAGGCAAGCATTATATTAACAATGTCTAGTCCATTTGCATTCAACAAATTCAGGGAAAATATTCAATTATCTATCGAATCTTGGTGAGTCCAAAGTGTTGTACCTAATTTACTTTCTATCCTATCTTGCATTACCACATTTCTNTATCCANCCCCTTTTCTTTTTACCATGAGATCCCTGACTCTAATCTCCTTTGTTCAGCTTTTTTCTTGACCATTACCAATAACAACTTGTACCCAACACCCCCTTAAATGGTAATAGATATCCATAACCTATCTTTTGGGAAGTGGACATAGTTCTCTAGACTACTTGTTGATTAGGGGTGCTGGAAATCTTTGGGGGGACCTTGAGAAAATTCAGGATTATGGTCAAATCGTGACTAGAGAATTCTGTGAGGCTGGATCATCTCAGCCAGCAGTCTTGAAGCCGTTCTAGATGTAGAACTCAGAGGAAACTTCAACAGAAATGCACTGAAATGTTGAATTATCTGGGTCATCCACTGCCATTGAAGATTTTTTCAATGAGTCTTTCTTGATCAAACTTGATTTTTCTTAACCCAGAATGAACCTACAGTAAGATGAATTGCTAAACAGTCTTATTAATAAAAAAGCTGGAGCCAGCTATTGGGGTGAAAACTGAGAGATCAGAGGAATAGAACAAGCCACAGCCACAAGTGTTTATCATTAGGAAATCCTCAGCCGAAAAGAGAGCTCTTCCTGTATACTCACGCCTCTATCCTTTCTGTGCCCTGCCTGCTATCGNACTTCCTTTCTTCACCCAGCTACATCACTTTCCTCTTTCCGCCCAGCTCTATCACTTCCTGTCTGTCTGTCTGTACAGACCTCTAGACCTCTATGGTTAACTAGTGCTGGGAATAAAGGCTTGTGCCACCATGCTTGGCTCTGTTCCCAGTGTGGCCTTGAATTCACAGAGATCCAGGTGAATCTCTGCCTCCTGAATGCTAGGATTAAAGGTGTGTGCTACCATTGCCTGACTTCTATGTTTAATATAGTGGCTGGCTTTTCATCTTATCCTCAGATAAGCTTTATTGGGGTGCACAAATAAAATATCACGACACACAGCCTCTTATTTCCTGTAGAAATAAAAGCAGAATCTCTTTCCCAAAGTAACATATCTTTTGACTTAAATTTTGAAGTCAAGATATTTTTAAAATATATAGATTGGTTTAATTTAGTAGCTTTCATAGTCAATTGTCTCTCAGTAGTTATCATTTGCCCATTAACAGTAAAAAAATCCAAAGACAACACAATAA
>LZPO01117042.1:237448-247984 GCA_001675575.1 Neotoma lepida
TCCTTTCTAGTGTAATAATGCAATCAACACCCAATGAGAAAAAAACCAAAGATCAGATGGAAATGAGCCAAGTGCAAGTTGAAAAAGCTGCATTTCAGAGACCCACGTGCTGTTAAACAAAACAGAAAATGTGCAATAAAGTTTAGGTATAAAGAGTTTGTTNGCTATAAAATTTTATGTTACTGCGGGCCTTCTATGTCTAAACATATTCAAAATCAGTAAAGTATTAAAATACTCAAGATGACAGAACATGAAGCCCAATTCCAGAAATATGGCAGGGAGAGTGATTGACAAGGGGCAGACACAGAGAGGCTCCACTGTTACCTGTGCGAAGTCCNTCACTTCCAGAGGCACTTAATTAAAAAAGACACAGAGGAGAGAAAACATTCTTAATGGCCCTTTCCATCTCTCCTTATATACAGATACCNGTGAAAACNGAGTGACAACTTCGTGCCATAGTCTTGTTATCTGGTGAGTGCACCTCAGACGCTTTACTCTTACAATGGGGATGTCGGGAAATTTTCCTGTGGCCCAAATCATTGTTTTCATAAATCTGTGGTAGCACAAGTGCTTTTATTCTGAAGTAGAAAATCTCCTATACATTGTCTAAGTAAAGCCTGTGTTACTGAAATAAGTCTCCCTGTGGGAAGCTACAGTTCCTGGGGGAACCATCCTTACTGTCATATTCAGGGTTGAACATCGCCAACTCGTGTTCTAGAAATTACTTAAAGGAAGGAAGCACAGCCGGAAAAGGAGAAGACAATGGCTCTTTCTTTTTTCTTTTTAAATGTATATATTCTAGTCACTGACAACTTCATACATGTATACGATGCATTTGATCACATTCATCCCTATTACCCTGCCTCATCCTCTTCCGCTCCCTCTGGAACTTGGCTATTTCCCAACAGTTTCCATTTCTACTTGCTCGTCTTTTCTAAAATGGCCCACTGAGTTTGATTNGGATTGCTTATGTGAACATATCTGGGGGTTACTTACTGCGACGTGGACAACTTACCAGTGTCTTCTCCACTGGGGGAGGAAATGATTCTCTCTCCCCTACCAGCCATTAACTAACAATAACTCCTCACCTAGGAGTGGAGCCTCATAGACCTCTGTCACAGCCATGTTGGAATGGTCACTGGCTCCCTATGTGCAGCTAACCACAGCTGCTGTGAGGACAGAGGAATGTCATGGCCTGAAGTCTTTTTATATTTTGTGAGAAAGTGTCTCACTATGTCTGTAGCTCAGGCTGGCCTTGAACTTGTGATCCTCCAGAATGCTGGGACTGTAGGTATGTACCACCACACCTGGCTTAGAGTGGTGTTGTCCACTGAGCCACCTCCAAAGGAGAATTAGAAAATTCTTTGGATATGTTGTCAGACTTAGATGCATGATTAGGATGTAAAAAAGAAAATTAATCAGATCAGTTGCTTCAGGGTGTTATTGTTAGGCTTGGACCTTAGTTTTGTATGTCCAGTTGGTTTAGTGTGGTTTTTGCAGCTTTAGTTGTGTGTTTATATGTATATGCATGTATAGTTTGTGTGTGTGTGTGTTTGTGTGTGTGTGTATGTGTGTGTATGTGTAAGGAGATGGTCTCACTGTATTTGGAGTATATAGTTGTATGACCTAGATTATTATAGGGTCTTTGTCAGTGAATATTAGAGGGGAATATTTTGTAACATTCACTTTTGTGTAATATTTTCTCACTAGAGACAGTCAGTAAAGAATGAGTTAAAATAGGGAGAAAATAAATTTACACATTGTCTTACTACTCATTCATAACAGCTATTGATATTTTGGTGTGATTCGAGCAATCTAATTTATATACATACATGTGCATATGCTTTAGACAGANATCCACATGTATGTTGGTATCAAATTAAATATTAAGTTGTNTAGCCTTTACTCATCTTTAATGATGGGGAATATACTACCAATTGATGAGTCGTTTATAGAGCATACAATGGGCATTTACTAAAACATTTTAGTTACTGAGGGCTACCTGGTCTGGAACTCTCATGGAAACCATTCTAGGTTGACCTGGNTCAAGTGATTTACACTTTTAGACCTTATCACTATCACTTATGAAATAAAGGCATCATCATCATCACAGTGTCTGCCTTGAGAAGATTTCATGGCCAGTACAAACTAAGTTCTCAATAAACACTATTGATTATTTGAAAAAAAAAAAGGTGTTTGCAACCTTGTACTGTCTGTGGAAGGAACACCACCAAACTTACTCACAGGAAGTTCTCACCTCTCANTGTGCAANCCTNCCCAGCATTCCCCCAGCTGCTGCCCTATGTGTCCTGTGCCCAGTCCTTTAGGACTATNGGCCACCCCTAGATTCATGTGTGCTTGGGNGTGCTGCATCTTTGATCNTACTTCTCTGCTAGNCCTGGGGGTCCATCTCTAATGTCTCTACCTAGAAATACACACAGTACTCCAGAACTTAAGCCGGATATCACCTCTTCTATTTGGCCTTGTCTAGTAGCTAGTTAAATTTACTTACCTCTTCTCCTATATTACAACAGATTTGTATATTACAACAGGATTTGTTATATTATCTTCTTTCTGTGCATCCATTTATCCATCTTTATCTCCTCTGTCCTTCCCTCCTCCTCCAAGTCTCCCTTCATTGACTATAATAGATAGTAATTTAGAACAAAGGCTGTGGAATCAGATTTTCTTAATTCACAATAAGGTTTTCAGATCAAAGCACCAAGATGGTTTTTGTGGTGAAGTAGAATACTTCACTAGAGTTACAGAGTGACTGTGCAGGGTGAATGCATGAAGTACTTGCCACCTGCCTGCTCTGTACAAAGCCCTAAATAAATGTTACTTCCCAATCCATATTTGCTCAGCACTTACTTTGCGGCTGGGTCTCTTTGCGTGGTACCCTGTATTATAATAGTTTGTGCATGGCCTGATGCTCTTCTCAGAGATCAGAGTTGTTGAGGAGAGAGACTTAAAAGAGTCTCTTTACATCATGCTTAAAATACAGATGACACAAGGGTACCTAAAATATCATTTCTGTCAACATCTGGTATGCATCTCACGGGGTCTCTGCTGAGCAGCCCTTCTAGCCTAAGAGGGTACGCACNTGCTGGTGTGAGAAGTGTGGCCAGTCAAAAGGACTCTGTTCTTTTGCATTAGCACCACCTGCCTCCTTTCCCAGATCACCTTTTATGTTGCCTCCGTGGGCATCCTGTGGTCAAAGGAAATCTCTGCATGACTTCAGCAACGGCCTTCAGCCTTCTTTTCTGTCCTGAAGCTGAAGAGTGGATGCCAGTTACATATTCCTGCAGGCAAGGANCCAGTGACTACTTAATTTTCTGTGTGGATGTGGAATGTTTTGTACTTTGTTAAAACCCACATTGCATTCTTCTCACTAAGCAAGCGGTCCAATCTGATTAACACAATACATTTTCTTTTGTTGTCAAACACTGGCAGAGGTAAAGGTATCACTTAGGGAACCTCCCCTTCCTCCACACACACACACACACACACACACACACACACACACACACACACACACACACACACGAAAAATAGAGATATGTACCATCATTATGAGATGAAACTAGCACTTAGGAATGTATTTGTATTGTGAAAAATGACCAAATAAGAGTTGCTGACTGTTTGTAGCCCTATAATGTAAGACAGATAAATTGGTGCCCAGAACTCTGACATTTCAAAAGCCAGAGAACATGTTGCATTTTTTCCTGCTATGCTATTTTTGTAATTTTCCCTCTATTTTCCTTTAGCAGCGAGCAATTCTTCTGTGCTGAGGCAGTTCAATTAGAGCATTGTAAAGTGGTAAAGTGTTGTCAGAATGGGTTTGGCATAGGTGCCCAGGAGCAACTGGTATGGTTTTGGAAGGGAACACGTCTTGCCTTTACCACCCTGGTGTGGACCTTGTGTTAATTAATTTGGAAAATGATTGGACCATCTGTACCATTTTCAGCTTAGTCAGCCAGGCAAGAGGATTNAAACATACCATCTCACCTCCCAGAGGTTTCTCTCATTCGGTGGGCAGCTCAGCACCCTTGCACCCTTGTCCCNTTTTTAGAGCATATATATTTGGTTATATTATTTCTGTAGTGGTTTAGAAAACAATACAAATTCTTTGAGTATAAGTTGGTCTCAATGTCCTACTCTCCTTCCTCCTTNCCTTCCTCCTCCTTCTGTCTGGCCACGTAGACCAGGTTGATCTCAAATTTGCTGCATTCCCCGTGCTGGCCTCACACTGAGGATCCTCCTGTTTCAGCCTCCCATATGCTGGAAGTGTAGACATGGGCTACCTCATCTAGTAACCTCTTATTTCTAATGAATGGATTGTGGCAGAAATGGTATTGTGTGATGTTTCTGGCTAGATCGTAGATCAATACAGATTTATGGAAAGGAGCCTGGTCATGCACACCTCTAATCCTAGCACTGGGGAAGTGGAGGCAGGTGGATCTCTGTGAGTTTGAGGCCAGTCTGTTCTCAAGATCCAGGTCAGCAAGATCCAGATCAGTCAGGGCTACATAGTGAGACCTTAAAACAATTATTTTTTAATGGAAAGGTCTACACAAATAGGAAATTTCCCTCTTGTTGAGAAGGTATTAAATCCAAATGTGGCTATTGGTTACCACCAAGATAAGTGTGGCACTGCTGCACCCTTAGGATTATCATGTTATGCTAGTCATTGTTATGCTTCATAGGCATTGTAGCTGGGTAGAGCTGTTGGTTGCTTCTTCCTTTGGAAGCTTGCATGGCAGCTTCCGGTACCATGAAAGCTAGTCCTTAGGGAGGAGGTCAGTTCCAGATCAGGGAACTCTGGGACCATGTCTGAACTGCATGATGTCTTCAGCAGTAGGGACTTATCTTCCACCACTGTGGGGCAACCAAGGGTAGTAGTAATAGCTTGTAATGTTTTGGGGAGTCTCTTGGACAGCCCTCTTTTTTCTTGTCTTTTTTAACCCACTGAGTCCAAAATTAGTACAACCAAATGGGCATGGATATGAAGCCACCCACTGGAGTATGGTCATCCTACTTGGGCCCACAACCCTGAAGAATACTGATTTTCTCCTCCCTAGCAGCCATTAGTTGCCAATAGCACCTCATCTAAGGGTGAGGCCTTATCTCCATCTGTGCTAGAATGCTGACTGGCTTGATCTTGTGATGATTTTTGTATAGGTAGCCACAGCAGCAGTCTGTTTAAAAGTTCAACAGCCATCAGTATGTCTTAATCTCTTGTGAGTACCGTTTCTTCTGTAAGTAGGTATGTGGACCNNGTTAGTTCAATGGAATTCAATTCCTTGGTCTTTNNAGGAAGAAAGAGTAGAGAAACTCTTTTTCTGTTGTCTAGTCTCTAAATGAACAGCATGTAAGCTTTGGATTATCAGATATTCTGACACCAAGTGGCTAAAGCTCGTCNAAAACATAACCAACAAAAAGGAAGAAAGGGCAGATTAGGAGAGCAAGACAGTGCATGAGCACTGGTGGTATCGCTTGGTTACCACTGTAGAGCGACTCCTCAGACTGAATTGAGCACACCGCAGTTATAAGAGCCTCTTGTGTAGCCTTTCATATACTCACAGATTGTAAGTACTTACGTTTACAGATTCTAACAAACTAAACCCAGCTTCATAGCCAGTAATCAGACCAGGGAACTAACGTTTACAACTCTCTCAAACCCCTCTTTTCTCACCTCTATTTCATTGTTCCCTAGAGGTAAATAACTACCTTAGATTTTTGACAACATTCAATATCTCAGCTGTTTCTNAAAAAANCACTCACATCTTGAAGGCTTGGAATCTAGAAGACNGTGGATCCTTTAGGATGCAGAGGTACTGGAGTGAAGTTAAATCGTAGGTGGCTTGTGCAGGAAGGGGATATTGAAACNCTGGATACTTTGTCTCTTGGCTTNCTGGCTACCATGAGGGAATAGCCCCTTTCTATCAGCTGCTCCCACTATAGTGTACTGTGCTGCCACAGGCCCAAAGTACAGAGTTAAGCCACCATGGGCTTGAAGTTTCTGAAACTTGGACCAAAATAACTCCTACTTCCTATTAGCCTGATGATGACAGACATTTTGTCATAGCAATGCAAAGAGACTACCATNATCATATATTAGCTTTTGTCCCTTTGTGCACCGTCAAAACCCTTACTGTCTGTAGTTTTTGGTATTTGATTCTTTCATATTTCATCCTGCTCCCATTATTTTACCATATTGTCACGTGGAGTTAGATTCTTTAATGTGGCTATTATATCATTTTCAGTTGAATGACTATTAACNTAATTTATCTATCCCATTTCCATTTGTTTTTGTCTGTCCTGATTAGAGATTTTATAAATATTTCTGGGTATGCCTTTTGATGNGCTTGGTGTACACAGTTTGTTCNGTATGTGCTTGAGAATGAAATCCCTGCATCACAGGGAACATGGATGTTTGTTGGATGCTCCTTCAACACTATGTGACAATTTCAAGGGTGTTGTGAGTATAGCTCAGAGGTAGGTTTCTTGCTTAGCATGTTTAAGGTCCTAGGTCAAACTTTAAGACTGAAAAAACAAAAATAAAAAATAAATTCTATTTTACTTTCTCATCAGTACTAAATATTTTCCATTTTATTCATTTTAATTATTTAGATAGAAGTGGTGCAACATTGTATTGTGCTTTTAATTTACATCCTCCCAACTGATTCATATGGTTGAACTTTTAATCATGTTGATTGACCATTTCAATATTCTCTTTTGTGAAGCATCCAAGTCTTTTGTTTATTTTCCTACTGGACCAGCTCTCTTTTTCTCATTTATTTTAAAGAGTTCTTTATGCATTTTAGATGTGTATCAATTTGAGGGTGAAATATATGCTTGCCCATACATTTTTAACATGAACTTGAGCTTAGACTGTATTACTTAAAATTTGTAGCTTTTAAAGAATGTTGCTTGGCTAAAATATTCAATTTGGACACCAAGGCCATTGCCTACTTGCTGTTCCACCCTGAGGAATTCCTAGACAGTGTCCTGATAGAATAATGGATAGGAGTTTGTTTAATTCTCCAAAGCAGCCATTGTTATTCAGTACAAGGTTGTCAGACAAGGATTTGGTTGGCTCATATCCTCTTCTTTGCTAATCAGGGGACTTACAGAAGAGGAATATTTAATTTTCAAAGGACTACAAGGCCAAATTCTCTACGTGTTTTGTTTTCTCTACTTGTTTCTATTTATTTGTCTTTTAAAGCAGACTAGACACAATGCTTTGCCACTAATACTCCTGTGTCCACCAGATTCTCTGATCATTCCTAGATTGCTTCTTCAGTCTTGCAAAACCCCATGCAGAGGAAATCACGTGTCATTGGTCATAGCTTAGAAAAATAGGCTCTCAGACTCTCCAGGGCATTGCTTAATCTCCTATAAAACTTAAAATCTATCCCCACTTTATTCTATTATCAGCAAGCTGTAAAGCACAATTCCTTAAACCTCAGGGGTGAAATGTCTTTTTCACTTTTCTGGTCTATCCTCACTTGTAGGCAGAACATGTCAATATGAACTTTTGAGTCTCTCTGTCTCCACTTGGCCTTGACNTTATTCACCCTTGAAGTCTACACTGGTAGAGGATTTCATTATCAATTTTTCAAAAAGGTTTCTACTAGACTGGGAAGGAATAATAATTGGTAAACCAGTTAAAACAGAATTTCTAAAATAAACATGCATCAGTAGGTAAGACCATATCCACCTCAGGATTATCAATGCATTTGGCCCTTTTGATATCATATACACTCAATGACTACAAGATCAGATAATGACAGGGAGTTAAAAAACCAATTAATTAACAACCCAATTAAAAAATGGGCTACAGAGCTAAACAGAGAATTCTAAAAAAAAAGAATCTCAAATGGCTGAAAGACATTTAAGGAAATGCTCAACATCCTTAGTCATCAGAGAAATGCAAATCAAAACGACTCTGAGATACCACCTTACACCTGTCAGAATGGCTAAGATCAAAAACACCGATGATAGTCTATGCTGGAGAGGATGTGGAGTAAGAGGAACACTTCTCCACTGTTGGTGGGAGTGCAAACTTGTACAACCACTGTGGAAATCAGTATGGGAGTTTCTCAGAAAATTGGGAATGAATCTTCCTCAAGACCCAGTGATACCACTCTTGGGTATATACCCAAGGAACGCTCAATCATACTGCAAAGATACATGCTCAACTATGTTCATAGCAGCATTATTCATAATAGCCAGAACCTGGAAACAACCTAGATGCCCGTCAACTGAAGAATGGATTAAGAAAATGTGGTACACATACACAATGGAGTACTACTCAGCAGAGAAAAACAATGACCATATGATATTTNCAGGCAAATGGATGGAACTAGAAAATATCATCCTGAGTGAGGTAACCCAGACTCAGAAGGACAAACATGGTATGTACTCACTAATAGATGGATACTAGATATAAACCAAAGGACAATCAGTCTGCAACCCACAGATCCAGGGAGGCTACCTAGCAGGAAGGACCCTAGGATGACTGTAGCATAAAATAAGTTTTGGTTTTGCCCAATCACTGGGCATGCTTTAGTGAAACATTTCACTATTAGGATAAGAATTTGTACCTCTATTTATGTTCAAGATATCTGTATATTATCTCTCCTGCAGTTGTACATGGAATGTTTTAATAATTAAAAAAAACAATTAATTTGTTCTTAGACAATTTTTCAGTGCATACTAATCACTCTCAACTCCCTTCTCCCTGTCACCTCTGTCCACCCCTTCTTCCTTCCTCTCTATAACTTCTTTCTCACAGTTACATCTATTCANCATATTTTCTGACTCAGTGAGATGAATCAAGGTTCTCTATGTGACCATGGGTTTGAAGCTATCTATTGGAGCCTAATGAGCTCATCAATGTGTACCCAACTAAAATTGATTTTCCCTCTCCCAGAATCTCTCAATAAACTATCTATAAATAGTTCACAGGCCGGGCGGTGGTGGCACACGCCTTTGATCCCAGCACTCGGGAGGCAGAGGCAGGCGGATCTCTGTGAGTTCGAGGCCAGCCTGGGCTACCGAGTGAGTTCCAGGAAAGGCGCCGCCAAAGCTACACAGAGAAACCCTGTCTCGAAAAACCAAAATAAATAAATAAATAAATAAATAAATAAATAAATAAATAAATAAATAAACAGTTCACAGGTAAAGGGTAAAGCACCATGAGCACCTCCCCCTTCCTTGACTGATTGGTGCTAAAGGCTGGTCTTGTGTGGTCCCAGTGCAAGAACTATAGTTTNTGTGACTTAATTTTAGCAATAGTTGCATCCAGTCTANAGAACAGCATTTTGAAGTCCTTCACCTAATCTTCTGGCTCTTAAACACTTCCTACCCCCTTTCTGTGATGTCTTCTTGAGCTTTAGAGAGGATATAAACATCTTGTTTAGGGCTGGGGCCATAACCATTGCTAATTATCTGCATCTTGGGAAGCCATGAGTCAGTCTGTGTTCACCACCACTCACTGTAAGGAATGGCTTCTCGGAAGCTGCTAAGTTTATCTATAGGGATAAGCATAGGTATTTGCCCTTTTATTACATCATTAATTTTTAATGGCAAAGTAGCTTTATAGGAACAAAATAGTTCAGAAAACCTAGACAAAAACCAAGTAAATGTAGAAAATAAATATTAATCCCATCAGTCTGCTGCTGCTATCTTTTATTATTTTTGTTTTGGAGACAAATGACCTGGAACTCATGATCCTCCTGCCTCATTCCACCTACTCAAGCCCTGCTCTGAACTGGGATTACAGATATACATTGATGTATTCTCACATCTAGCTTCTTGTCTCTTTTGGATATTCAAGTGTATTCTGTGTATATTCTTAATTAAAACTCACCCAGTGTTCAAATGGTCTTCCAAATAGAGGCCTGTTGTAGATGGGGCTATTGCCACCATAAGAGCCCAAGGCAGAAAGGTGTAAGATGAGCAGAGGGCACTTTGCATGCTGGGCATGCATCTACACCAGGAATACCAGACCTTGCTGGGCTGACCTGAACTACAGNCCCCTCTACTTTATTGTGTTCTGTTTTGTTCCATANTTGCTCACTCCACTATTTTGTAATGTGGGCAAAATGAGAGGTTCAAGTGACCTAAGAATGCTTAACTGTGCCTCAAACTGTCTTATTAAACATTTTTATCCTTCTAAAAACACAATTTCTATTGTTGGTTGTTTTTTTCTCTTTACTCTTTTGGGGGATCCACCACCCAGATCCCAAATAAATCACACACAGTCTTAGCATTACTTATAAATGCCCGGCCTTAACTTGGCTTGTTTCTAGCCAGCTTTTCTTAACTTAAATTNTCCCATCTATCTTTTGCCTCTGGGCTTTTACCTTTCTCTAGTCTATATACCTTTCTTTCCTTNTTATTCTGTGTCTGGATGTGTGGCTGGGTGGCTGGTCCCTTCTTTTCTCATTTCTTGATCCTCTTCCTTTCTCTTTTTCCCCTTCCATTTATTCTCTTTGTCTACCAGTCCTGCCTATCCTTTCCTGCCTC
>LZPO01117042.1:261934-271941 GCA_001675575.1 Neotoma lepida
ACAAAAAGATTATCTTACAACAGAGATCTTCTTGCCTCTGCCTATTGAGTACTGGGATTCAAGGTGTGCAACACCATGTTTGGCCTAATAATGTGATTTTTGTATTGCTAATTCAAACTCATTTTTGATCAAGCAAAAGCATCTTTCAATTCCTTAAACATTATTTTTTGTGTGTTTGAATTATATGTAGGTAGAGTCNAGGATCTANAAGGAAGAGACCAAATAAATATACATACTAGATGATGTAGATTTACATTTTTTTCCTAAAACAAGTCTTGAAAAACGTTGCATTGTGTGATATCATGCCATTTTATTATGTGATAGAACATATTCTGGAGAGTTAGGGACCTTGGAAAGCACATAGAGGTAAAAACATACATCAGTAAGTCTCAAGAGCAGTGTCTATTCTCTGGGGTTAGCTATTTGTGTGACTGAGGGGAGTCAGTTGCTTCTTGAACTTCAGAATTCTCACTTGTGAGAATTTTTTTATAGACATGCTGTGAATGACTGAATTTTAGAATAATGAAGTTAGAGGGACCTATCATTCCAGGCTAACTAAGCTGTCCTTAAAATTAAGAACTTTGTGAATCATATAAGAAATGCATTAAAGTAATTTTAGGAAGATAAAAGAGGGCATGATCTGGGTGGTCGTGGGGCATGTCTAAATCCCAGCACTCAGGAGGCAGAAGAAGGCAGATCTCTGTGAGTTTTAGGCCAGCCTGGTCTACAAAATGAGTTTCAGGATAGCTGGGGCTACACAAAGAAAGCATGTCTTGAAAAACAAAAGCAAAAAAGGGGAGGTTGGCTTGAGAAGCATGCACAAAGCTCTGGGTTCAATTCCCAGAACTCCATAAAACTGGATGTTAGTGTGCATGCTCATCATCTAGCATGTAGGAGATGGAGGCTGGAGAATTAGAAGTTCAAGTTCATCCTCTATGAGTCTGAAGCCTGTAGGGGTGTCATGAGATTCAACAGGGGATGAAAAACAGAAAAGAAGAGTGCTATGAGATGTCTTTCTGAACACTGTGAATATGTGTTGTTCTGATTGGTTGATAAATAAAGCTGCATTGGCCTATGGCAGGNCAGGATGGAGCCAGGAGGGAAAATCTAAGAGAGATAGTGAAAGGAGAAAAGAAAGTAGAGGGAAANGCCATACTNCCTTCCGAGAAGCAACATGTAATGGGATGCAGGTAAAGCTACAGAACATGTGATGATACCTAGATTAATAGTTATGGGTTGAGTTATGTTGTAAGAGCTAGCTAGCAAGAAGCGGGAGCCAATAGGCTATAGAATTTGCAATTAATACTAAGCCTCTGAGAGATTATTTTATAGGCGGCTGCAGGACAGGGGGCTGGGTGAGACCAGAGAGATTTCTGGCTACAGAAGAGTGAATTCTCTAAAGATTTAGAATTCTCTAAAGAGTTAGTATATGGATATCCAATTTGAGCTCTGACATACAGAACATATGCAATTACCTTTGCCCTTACAACAGGGCAAGCAACTGTCACTCAACATTTTTTTCTTAGACTCATTAGAGATTTGAAGCCCCAAACCTTAAAACAAATACTGGAACCTTTGTGGGCCTCACTGGCTAGTCAGCCTAACCTACTTGATGAGTCCTAGGACACCTCTGGAATAACATCTGGGATTGTGTGCACGTGTACACCCATACACCCAAGCGTGTGCACATACACAATTCACAACACAAAAGGAACATAATATATGGAAATTAAAATAATTGAGTCCCAAGAGGAATGCAGATTATAATGTATGAAATAATCTCAATAAGGTAAAGGCAGTAAAAGGTATTAATCTAAGTAACTTTAGTAATATACAGTGGCTGTAAGATTTTTTAAAAAAGGACACAAAAGTGCTACAATNAAGNCCATTGATGGTGAATGACAGTATATTATTTCTTANAGTTGGATGGAAATTTATAAACTAAAGGAAATGACTGGGATAGTCCATATGGTAATGGATTAAAGTTGAAGATGTTGATGAGAACTTGTTTATCTTGCTGTATATGTAGGTGATTACACAATCCTGATTGTGTGGCTGTCTGTCTATCTGCCTATCTATCATCTATCTATCTATCTATCTATCTATCTATCTATCTATCTATCTAGAATATCTATCATGTCTATCTATCTATCTATCTATCTATCTATCTATCTATCTATCTATCTATCATCTATCTAGAATATCTATCATCTATAATTTTCATCTCTATCTAATGTTGATATATATTTAAATACATTTCATCGCTCTGGAAGTTTCTCAGGCCTAACAGCAGAAATACTCCAGTAACAGTAAGCAAGCTTAGCTCACAGATGTTGGTTTCTAGCACTGTTTAACAAAGGAACCAGAGCTCNTTGGAGAAANAGCTGATGTCAAGCAAGGTATAGAAAACATGCTAGTTGATCTCAGTGAAGTTTGTAAGAGTCAGAAAAGACATGCGTGCATGACAAAGAAAGTCACACTTACAATGGTGTGTCAAAGAAACACAGGAACCTTCTCAGAGGGCTTCTAANAGCAAAACTGGAACACCTTGAGCACGAAAATAAGTCAAGCAGCTCTGGGTTATAATAAGCTAAAGTAAAAATAAATATTCACAAGTTGCTATTGATTTAAATACTGGTTGTANAGATTAAACAGTGGAGTAAAAAGAATAAATCCCCCACACAGAAGAATTTCAAATAAATGATGCAACTCTTAACGTCTTAGAGTATGAGGACCTCAGCTCTCCATCACTTGGGTGTATACTGGGCAGTGACTTCCTTCCATGAAGAACCTCAAAATCTAGTCAAAAGGGAATCATTGGATAGTGAGGAAACCTGACACACTCTTCTTCAGCCAGGATATCAAGGCCAATATGAACAGCTAGAAATCATGTGACCTGTATTTATATTTGCTATATAAATGGAATGATGCTTCATCTGTTTGGTTCCCTCCTCCCCAGGCTCACAGGCTTAAGTATATTCACAAGAAGAACATCAGACAGCTGCAGATGATGAGAGTCTTATGAGCTACTTGACTTCTTCTGAAGTAGCAATGCCATTCAAACAGTCCAAGAAACTCTCCTAGGGTAAGAGGAGNTTAGGGTCACAGGGCAAGGAAATGTGACATGGTGTCCTAGAGCAGAAAAAAAGACATTAGGCATCAGCTAAGGACATCTGCAGGAAGTATAGAATTTAGTTGGGAATGAGATGTCAGCTTTGTTTTATTAGTTATGACTCATTATTCTAATATAGCCTTTTGAATAATAGAAATAATGGTTACAGAGATTAAATAGAGGTTTCCTCCTAACCCCCATCTGCTCAATATTCTGTAAAACTTATTTTTAGACAAAATATTTTTATTATAAGAGGAGAAAAAATGTTTGCTTCATCAAAGCTAGTTTAATGATTTCTGAGGAATAGGAGAATTCACTCAAAACTAACATTTTAATATATTAGTGATCATAAAATAATTTTTAAAGGAAAGTGAAAAACACCCTTGAAAATACAAATCTCTTTAAAAATAAAACCCATCAATAGAAACGTACTGTCATAGAAGGTCTGACACATAAAATATGAATTTAGGGTTGGTACCACTGTGAGGGCTAATTTATATTTTGTTGTCCTGTAAATTTTAGGGTTCCTTCAAAGAAAAACTGCCCTATTCAGCACACCTCATTATGTGATTTTATTTATAAATATTTCATGTGCAGATTTACAGTTTTACAGTGATATCAGAGTTGNNCAATTAAGAATTTACTGAATGTACATGATTGACATGTCCAGAATTTGTCTAGAGAATTTCGTGAGTCCTTTCTGTGTGTGTGTAAGTGCGTGTGCATGTAGGTTTGTGATGTTTTAGAGATATAATTTATTCAAAGTTTAGGTACCTGTAGGTTATCAAAATCAGTGACAATTACAAATATATTGAATTCTATANAATGTTGTAATCATAAGATATCTTGGATTAATTCTGTTATGAAAAGATTTGTTATTTGGTAAGATGGTAACATGTATTTAAATTCTGACCTGCTAATTTACTGAAAATGAATTATGCAAATTATTTCATGTTCATATATTTTCTTTTNAAGTATGTTATTAGGAAGAGCAGCTACCTTTTTCTTCTTAGTGTATACTAAGACAATCAGCATATTGCTTTCCATGTCGAGCTTGGCTTCTTGTATCATTAGCTATTGATGCGGTTATTACCTTGTAGGACTGAAGACATGTGAGGGATTAGCAACATGGGGGAGATTAATGACACTCTCCATTTGCACGGAGCCCTTAGGGCTTGTTAGTGCTCNGTGCACATGGAAGCGCTCTGAAGACCTCTAACACTCTTTGCAAATGTCAGACAGTAATNTTTTCTTAGGCTTTTCTGTAACTCAGTCCAACCTCATAATGGTTCTGTGAAGGCTTCAGGGAAAATATTTGACGTGATTTTCTGGATGAAGGGACTGAGATGCCAAGGATAAACCAGTGANCATCGTGGCTTACACTCCATGTGCTGTCTTGGGGACAGTTTAACCCCTCTGATCNTCTGCCTCCTGTAGAATAGGGTGACAGCCATTTGCTCCTGGAATAGCCTCTGAGTGAGCTAATGTACTTTATGCATTTAGCTTCATGCTTGATTATCTAAAAGTTGCTCTAATAATTTTGGCTATTTCATTATTGTCTGTTTTTCTGTCATCTGACTTAGCCTCCTAGGGGCAGCTATTGAGTTGAGACAAAGAAAAACAGAGACTGCCATTTAATTTTCATGATGCTATACTGAATTTGAACAGAGAATCATGGCTTCCAGAGCCTAGAGTTTGTTTGCATAAGTGTTTATTAAACACCTAGCATACCACATCTTGGATAAGTTCCAGTGGCCTATGGACAAAGATGAATTCAATATAAATATTTCACTCAAAAAGATCCTATAATATGCAAGTGACCGGACAATCCTGTGGAGATGATGCCAGGAGGATTCAAGAGCATGCATGTGTTAGCACTCAGATCACTTTCCNTTTGTCACAGTGGTGAAAGTTTGCAAGTACAGTTGACTTTGAACAAATGGTCAGCAAGCAGCCAGAGCTAGTGCACCGGGAATATCCATTTGTAATTACAGCAGCAAATGAACTATAGAGCATCTTCCATTAGCCAGTACATGTGTTTCTGTAATACCCCCGGTCTTCGGTGTTGTAGTGAGCAGGAAATGATGTCAGCTGAAAATGAAGTTATAGTTGTGGGTCGTTTGGAGGTTTTCTTAGCTGAGGTGGAGTGATGGGAGTAGAATTATAGTCTTTAGCAAGGAGGAGGAAAGCTTCAGTTCATCGGGCTATCAGCATCCAGCTTCACATTGGGAGACCTCAACCTTGCAGACCTCCGGTTGTGTATGAAGTTGTACTTCCTCTCGTGCCTACTTAGGCAATAGCCCTGCTGGTTCAGCACATCTCTGCATTTCCATTGTTCTTGTGCCCTAAGGAAGACATGTTTATTCTTGTATATTTATAATTCCTCTAAGGCAGTCACCTTGAGCTGCTNCTCAAGTTGCCCTCCAAGCTACCAGTTGCTGGTTTTATTATTATTACTGTTGTTATATTGAAAATTGAATCTAGAAAGTTAGTGGATGCAACTTGGCTGGCAGAGTGCCTGCTAGCATGCATGGGTTCTGGGTTCAGTCCCCCGTTTTGCCATGGGTGCACACTTGTAAAACCAGTATTTGGAAAGTAAGGGCAGGAAGACCAGAAGTTCAAGGTAATCGTCAGTGTCATAAGCAATTCTAGGCTAGCCTATGCTAAAGATCCTGTCTTAACAAACAAAAAATTGAATGGGCTATGAAACTCTATGAAACTGAATGGATTTGGGATATCCTTCTCATGGGTTTTTCTAAGTATGCTGTTTTCAGTATGATGCTTTATAGAAGGGGCAAGTTATTTTTTGGAGCACACACATGTACATACACATAAATATAAATATACATAATATGCTCATATAATGTTATGCACACTTGTATAAATATACATATATACATTTATATAATGTCATAACCAGGCTGTGGCCAGAAGGGTACTGGGCCCAGTACTTTGGCTGGGCTGCCTCTGGCCCTTCTGACAGCACAGTCCATGGGGCCAGAGGCATGGATCTCCCTGTGGCTTGTGACCTTTTTCTCAAACACATTCTCACTGCTTAGAACCAGAATTTCTTGCTTTGTTAGACTTGGTTCTAGTCACAGAGTCTGTCTGGGTGCCCTTCTGAGTGTCTTCTTCCAAAGACAGACCATGTTGCTGGTAGGGAAAGCCCTAGATGTGAAGGGCATCTAAAGAGAAGTTGCTTGTAGGCAGTGCTGCTGGAACTTCAATGGACCATGCCTTTACAGTGAGAGCTAGAGCTGCGTGGGAGAAAGAACCTCTGCCAACCATGGCTGGCAACCAAGGAGGACTCCCTGCATACCACTTTCTGCTTCAGAACTCTGAGCACTGTGAGAATTCTCAATGAAAATATCAGTTTTGTCAATGCAGAAGAGAGAACATTGTTTAGCAATGGTGCGCTGTGTGAGATTTAAATATTTAGATATGAGCTGTGGCTTTCTGTTTATAGTCTTACTCCGATACCTGCTAAACCTGCTAAAGCCGGGGCATAGGCCTTGTCAACTACAAAACTCAGTCCAAGTGAAGGTCAGTCTTATTTTTATAAAAAGTGTCATTGGAATTTTGATAGGCATTTTGTATATTGACTATGTGGGTAGATTTCAGTAGGTAGATATTTTAGTAATGTCTTGTGATACACACTTGGCTCTTTCTAATTATTTATGTCTTCTTTGATTTCTTTTATCACTCTTTTGTGATTTTGAGACAACGCATGAGTCTTTCAGTTCTTTAATAAATTTTATTCCTAAGGGTTTTATCCTTTTCTAAGAGAGAACTATGGTTATTATATACTAATTGTATAAAATAATGGGTTTCATTGTGACAGTTTTTCTTTTTACTGGCTATAGATCAAAGGAATTTATTTTAAAATAACTTTCATATACATATAATTTTACCATCTATTAAATATGGAAGAAAATTTGAATATTAATGAGAGGGATAGATTTCTTTCTTTCTTTCTTTCTTTCTTTCTTTCTTTCTTTCTTTCTTTCTTTCTTTCTTTCTTTCTTTCTTTTTTGGTAAGGAATTGAGTCTTGGCCTAATATTAGATGTAGCAGGACATCAAGCATCCTCAAAACTTTTTAGAGTTGATCAGAATTATGGTTCTGGAATCATCAGTTCTGAGAATGCAACTTTACATAAGTACATAGTACAAAGTAGCAAAAACATGGTTAAGCCATTTTTAAAATAGTTGCAAAAATTGTCCTAATCCCAAGTCAAAATTCATTTAACAGTGTTTGATGGAACTTAAGTCAGTAACTCAAAAAGGAATTTTTATTATTTTTTTAATTAAAAATTTATACAATATAGTTTGATCACCATTTTATGTCTCACACACATCCCAGAAGCAATTTTTAAAATGAAGCATTCTGATGCATGAGCTCGCCTGATGCCATTCTGCTCAGGTGGGTGCTAGTCACCCACAGGCCAGACTGGGTCCTCAAGGCTTGGACTGGATGAAGACCACTCATGAGCCTGCCTGGCACCGTGCAGCACCAGGTGGGTGGGTGCCATTATGATGAGCAAATGTGTGGTGGAGAAATGGGAGAGAGAGAGAAGTGGATGGGTCACGTGCTGTGGAAAGAGACAGAACTGAAGAAGTGAAGGCTGTGAGGAGCAGGCTGATGTGGGTGGCCTGCTTGCCACCCAGGGCTATGGTGATAACTGGGCCAGGCTGCTGACAAGGGCCATGTCTGGGTGTGTGATCCTAATGCAGCCAGAGTCCGTGCTGACATCCGTGGCCCATGTTGCCACCAAAGGCCATAAGGATGCCCAGAGTCTGGGTTGCTACCTGTGGCCATGTAGGTGTACTACCTGTGGCCATGTAGGTGTCTGAGGGCCATGCTGCAGGGTCCATACTGATCCGAGTAGTCTATGATGCCACCAGGTGCCATGGTGACATCTGGGATAGAGCTGCAGCTGAGCCATGTCTAGGTCAATGGCCCTACTGCAGCCAGGGTCTGAATTGATGTCCTTGTTGGTGTCTAAGAGCCATGCTGCAGTTGTGTCAAATAGATCTGAGTGGCCTGCTCCCCCTGGGGCCAGTGTAATCCCTGGGCCAGGGCTGCTGCCAAAGATCATATCTGGGTCTGTGGTCCTACTGCAGCTGGGGTCTTTGCTATGGTCCATGCCCATGTTGCCACCAAAGGCTACATGGAAGCCCTTGGTCTAGGCTACAAGAAGTGGCCTTTTTGGAGTCTGAAAGCCATGCTGTAACCAGGGCCATAGGGATCTGAGTGGTTTGTGCTGCCACCCGGGGCCATGATGTCCTCCTGGCCTGAGATGCTGCTGAGGGCCATATCTGGGTCTGTGGCCCTACAGCAGCCAGAGTCTGATTTGATGTCCATGGCTCCTATTGCCACCAAGGGCTGTGTAGATGCCTGGGGTCTGATCAGCTACCTGAGACCATGTTGGGGCCTGAAGGCCATGCTGCATCCCGGGGCCATACAGATCTGAGTGGCCTTCCCTGCTACCCAGTGCCAGGTGACATCAGGGCCAAGGCTGTAGCTGAGGGTCATGTCTGGGTTCATGACCCTACTGCAGCCAGGGTCTGTGTTGATTTCTATGGCTCTTGTTATCATTGAAGGCTACGAAGATGCCTGAGGTCTGGGCTGCCACCTGGGGCCATGTTGGTGTCCAAGGGCTATGCTGCCACTGGGGAGCTGAGTGGCCTGTGCTGCCACCTAGAGCAGGCCCACCTGCTGCTGAGGACCATGTCTGGGTCTGTGGTCCTACCGCAGTCAGGGTCTGTTGAAGTCTGAAGTCTGCGTTACCACTAAAGGCCACATGGAATCCCGGGGTCTGGACTGCAACCTGTGGCCTTGTTGGTATCTGAGGGCTGCGCCATTGCCAGAGCCATGCTGATCTGAGTGGCCTGTGCTGCCACTTGGGGTAAGGGTGACATGCAGGTCCTGCTGCATAGGAGCCATGTGAGATGAGATCAGAGGCCCATGCTGAGCCAGCCTGTCCTTTGCAGGCCCTGGGAAAGCTGGACATGCCCCTTGCTGGATATTGCAGCAAGACAGTTGTTCCTGATCCTTATGGGAGAGCTGCTGCCCCTCTGTACTCTGGAGAGATGGATGAGACCACAGGTGTGGCAGAACTGGCCTTGATGGCATGGGCAGAGAAGAGCTGGTTCNACCCCTCACCTGAAGGGCACAGCCCCAGTGGCCCAGACTGATCAGCTCAGCTACCACCCAGACCCATATCCAGGGCCTTGGGTTGGCCCACCCTAACATCTACCCCTTTTATGACCTGCTACAGCTCCTGAAGGGATTGGTCCTGTGGAATGATACCCGCTGGATCCCTATGACTGGGGTGGCTGCCAGATATCAGAAAGGAGTTTGGTTGAGGGCCCAGTGATGNTGGTGTGCCAGAAACCAGAGGCCTTGAACCAGACCAATGACTCCTTGCCATGAACATTTGCAAGTAAGGCTGATTGGACAAAAGGGTATACTGTGTGACAACACTGCAGGTCCCAGTGTCACTAAGACTAATGAAGAGGTGTTGGGAGAGGTGGAAAGACAGAAGAGTGAAGAGTGTTTTGTTGTTTGGTTTGGTTTGATTTTATTTTTTTAATTTTCNTTTGCAGTGATGCTGCAAGGATGAGGGGCAGATGTGGAGGAACTAAGAGATGAGTGGAATTGGGGTATATGATATGAAAATTCCCAAAGAATCAATAAAGAAATTATCTTAAAGAATCAGGCATTTTAACACAATACAATTCAAAGATACTATAATTTGACACTTGAGTAATGACAGTTTGTTTCCATAGTAAAACCATTATGCTTCCATAAGAACAGAAAAATATTTGTACGTACAGTACAGTAAAACAGTGCTGTTCAGAGTACACAGGAGTTTTGAACCTTGCTGTTGGTTC